>DWMG01000925.1:0-16908 GCA_018244855.1 Elbella merops
ACTATGGCCTTAACCCTCTCAATATGAGAGGAGACCCGTATTCCAACAGTGGAATTGTAATGGGTTGAAAAAAAAATTATTAATTATATCGCTATAAAAGGTCTACAGTTCAGTTAAATCCGGGCTACCTTCGATAAAGATTCACTATTCGTAAACCGGCCTTGCAGAACCCCAAAAAACCTTAAGTGAAATATTGGGTATAAGGTTTTGATGAAGAAAAAAAATTGCTAGCTTAGTTGTTTAACGGTACGTGTAACGTATGTTTGCGAGAAGTTATGTTAAATCTGTTAAAAGGTAATCAACCGAAACTTATATCTCGACCTATCCGTATAATAAAGTTACTTCTGCATAATCGTTAGATTACATATATAACTTTATTCTACGGATAGGTCGATCTGAGAAACTCGGAGAAGTAATTATTATTCCACCTCTCTTTAAGTTATATTATTCCTTACGAGTGGATCAAAAGGAAACTGTATTTAAATTTGCAACCCTCATATTCGTAAGCATAATTTAATTCCTTTCCTATTCCTTTTTATTTACCACTTGTCCTTGAAATTGATTAAAACTTGTCATTCGTGTTTTGTTTTGACCTATGGTTAGTTATATTTGTGACTAAAAAGTTATATTCGTACCTATAAGTTGGGGGAGGACTCCCAATAGCGCAACACACAAGTCTTATGTCGCCCCCTTGAGGAACCGTTTCGTCTTCTGTTATGGTAATCAATCTTGGTGCCATGCTGCCGGTCTGGTCTATTGAGAAGACAAAAGAGATGTACAATTACTACGTAATTAATACTTGCTCCTCCAATAACATGCCTACGTTATCGAAAAACAAATTATAAATATTAACTTATTTAAGAGGACTGAAATAATATGTATACACTAGAAGATACATAATCCCAATTATCATAGCATACATCTTGAAAACTATCATGTATGACCACCAGGTTGTATTTTCACAGTAGCTCACAGAATTTGATCTGGAGCATGGTTCAAATTTTATCTATCATACCCAGAAGCAGTTAGCCACACGCATATGATCCTCCTCCAAGGGCTCTTTCCCTGAAGCAATGCTTTGACGCTTCACATAGACTCATATAAGCGTGTTGCTCCACTGTAAACATTTCATGCAACTACGAAAATACAATACTACTTAAATGACGAATACATACGTGCCACGGCCACCATAGTGGGACCACTCCGCCGCTTGTCGCCAGTGAGGGCATGTTGTGCCTCGCAGGCGTACCCGCTGGTATCGTCTGGTCTCGCTTCCTTCACCACTAGGATGTCCCCTCGGCTGCCTCCAATCATGTAGCGTCCTCCTATAAAAATAATAGCTTTCAGGATATTTTAAAACTTTGTATAAATAATGATAATTACCTATTTTTACTTTAAAGTAGCGTGCTCGATCACTCCAGCTCACTCTGTGAGCACGATGTGTAAGAGAATCGTGACCGGCCACATCTGAGCCCACGGTTGCTGGCATTGCGATATTCACCGCAAAAAGGGTCGAAGCCAAAACACAATTTTATGTGCATGCATTAAATGAATTCCAAGCGAAATCTGTGTAGTAAGGACACTTCCACGTTTCACCAGTTATGTTTTACGTCCCATGGAATAGGTGGTGCGCCTATTGCCATACACTGGACACACATCCAGACTCCGAGTCACTTACCTGAAATTCTAAATTAGAAAATTCCACTAGTACCCGACCCGAGATTGGAAACCAGTACCTTCCGATCGGCAGTCGCTCAACCAACGATGCAGTCTATTTATTTTTATTTTACTAAAATATTGTTACTTTACAATTTGAGTGAATTCGGTTCTGTCTTTGGCTTGGATAGTGATAAATTTTTATGGCACAAGAAGCAGAGTGCTTTGAATGAAATGTTCATGACACGGAAAGTTGGGGTTCGAACCTTCTCACACATTTATAGGGAACGACATTCGCCACTGCCAGACAATAGGACTGTACAGTGGAAAACAAAGGTTTCACAAACAGCGATCCAAATACGAAAATTAATCAACGAAATCAAAATTCGAAAATTAATGAAACGCAAGTGAAACTTGGCAATTACTTAGTTATCCAAGAAGTAAAAAAATATAGTTAGGAAATAAAAATTATAATTGGCAGTCATAGGGACTGCCGATAGAAGTGAAAACTAATAACTTATAATTTTAGTGTTAAAATTTGAAATTTCACAATGTATAAATTAAAATTATCAATATCAGTCCAGTTTTCACATCTATCGCCACTCCGAGAAACAATTACATAAATGTTTATATGTTTATTTATTACCCAAATTCCAAATATATTACGGTCTGTAGAAGATTTTGACGAAATATAAATACAAATTTAAATTGAAATAACAATTTATATACAACTATATTATTTATACATAGTATTTGTATCTACATAAAGTATATGAACAATGTACAGTATATACACATTAAATTATTTACTAAATCCATTCAATTTTTCCTGTAAAGATACACACTGCACTAATGTCACACAATGCGTCACCTGTATACCTACAGATATCCGGCCAGTGCGCATGTCGGTGACGCGAACTCGCAACATTGCACCCATCCACAAAGCGTCTAACGCGCACAGCACGCGGTCAGTTGTATACGGTGTGCTACACGTGTACACAGGCCACTGCGCATGCGCCAGTCTGGTACCAGAGCAGTACTAGTAAATATAGATATACAATTAACATTAGCACGTCGGTGACGCGAACGTATAGGATTTTCCCTTACCAAAAAGTGCTCAACGCGGCTAAAGAAGTTTTCACTTCAATAAATAAATATTGTACTTTACTACAAAGGGGATATTTGTAAATGTAACTGACCTACTAAATTAACTACTTACTAATAAAACATGACGTTTGACGGCTACGATTACGCCGGGTAGTGTTACGCGAGCGTCATTAGTCAGCGTCAGCTGTGCTTCGCTCCATCTACTTCCTGCTAACTCATTGGTTGCGAACGGATTAATCCGACGAGACACTTCATGTCGCACTAATCCGCCGCTGTCTGCTGCGAACTCGGCTACGCGCTTATAGCACGTCATTTGTAACGTTGCGGGCTAAACTAATTCAATTAAAACTTAAGTTCTAAATTATCATATTGATAAGTGTTTTGTGTACACTGTGTGTAGCCCATTACGTTTAAACCGAGAAGGCTAATAGTTGTACTTAAAATAGTGTATAGCCTTGTTGTAAATTAGTTTAAAACTACTTCGAGGCAAAGCGTAAATTTAAACATGACGTGCTCATAATTATGTTGATACACCCATCCCTCTAAAATGCCTTTACGCAATGCACACAAGGTCTTTTACTTGTAGAAGTAACAGTACATAATAGCAGACACACCAAACACGATACAGTATATGCCATCACTTGATCTTATAATGAGTTATTGGTAACAAAGTACCTAATTACATTATTATTACACATGTAAGTATTCACTGCGCTGTTCTGTGTACCGCATGAAACTTTAGGGACACATTGTACAATTGATACAACGGTACAGCGTACGAAAATGTTTAGGCACTGAACTTATCAGCTTAGTGGAAGCCTGCCTTTCTGAAAAATACATTCGATTCGTAGATTATACATAGGCCGAGCCGCACTCGGCGAGTCGCCATTGTTTGCAGAATTCGAGTATGAGCGCATTAATGATGCAGAGGACGCCACCTCCCTATTGTATCCCGTCGGGTGCAGTTTGAGAAATACGTACGCCCATTGAGTTAGAGACCCATTAGAGTGTGGAGACTTTCTTTTTCTCTGTTCCATATGCGCGCAATTCGATTAAGACACGGAACTGTATTCTGCAGTGTATACATTGTTAGACAGAGATATTTGACTAGTGCTCCCATCTAATACTCAATAAACAAACTGACGATTAATTAATCCGCTATGCGACAGTCCACAATGGCAGCATTTTATAAAATAATTCAGTTTCTATATTGCACAACTTCTTCAAACGGTAACTCTGTGATAAGCGTATTCGTAACAAATGCTTCTTAGCCGATAAACAAAAAACAAGGTATATCTAACAATCTTTATTAAAACGTTATTATTATTATTAAATAACCAAAACATTTTTCATCCACCGTCCGAAGTAGAAATTTATAGGATATGAAGTAAGAAGATTCAGCGTCACAGATGGTACCGCGTCGAGTGCAACGGCGATCAGCAATTCCAATGTGGCGCTGACTGCACTCTTCTCTTTAGTGCTGAGACAGACGAGTGGAGTGGCTCCGCATATGACTTCACATATTACTACTAAGTAAAACGTAACCGTAGTTGGTGAAACGTGGGAGTGTACTGCACCCCTACAGGCGTGATGTTACGTTTCTTTCGTTTTTACTACTAAGTTTTTCGAAAAAAATATTCATATCGAACGATACTCGAAGGAAATAGCACATACTCGTAAATATTTAGTAAAGAATATAATATATCTAAAAATTTCAAAATGTATCCGTACTGTATTCGAACACACAAACTTATTTAAAGTTAAATATATGTATTCCTTTACTCCACTTAGAGTATGAATCCTCTTGTGTTCTAGAAACTTTAGTCGGGCTTCTTCGCATTTCAAGATTCACGAGGCTTGTGCTCATTCATTGTCTACACTTAATCTTGAATCGACTTTGAGATTCTTGAAGCACATCATTTGGCCCCGCTTTTCATTCTATTTGAATGAATTAAACTATACCCACCCATTTATTTAAGAGCCGAACCTTAAACATAGTGATATAAAACTTCAAAATGAGAAGAGATTAAAAAATGATGAATTGTTTTTAGTCTCCAAGACAAAAGCATGCATGAAGGGATTGGGGGTCTGTAAGGATAGAGATATTTGACGCTGCGTGCTCTCTGCCTACCCCATAAGATGAAGATACGTGTGTTTGTTTTCATAAATTATTATATAAAATTTCGCAAAGTTGCTAATTTTATACTACCCCATTTATATGACAACACCTCAACAAAACCTTGAAACGAAACTTGCCGAGGTGGATTGCATTTAAAACACGTCCCTTTCAAAGGCGCAGCATAAGTAAAGTACAGATGAGCTGCAACGTAATCTGAATTTGTATCTGCCACTGCGACAGCTGTAAATACACGAGTGTTTCAAAGATATTTGTGTCTTATCAAATACGGTAAAGTTTTAGTCGTTCTGTGAAAAACGCAAGAAAGTAGTTTACCTATGACATGTTCCTTAGCGGTGGATATAGATGCATAATATGTACCCTACATGTGCTACTTATAATTACTAATTTCCAATGGTTGTCAGTTGAAATCTTTATATATTCCAGGGCTGAAATCACGATTAGTTACGGAAGATACTCATTACAGATATCCATGACCTTCAACGTTCTCTCATCAGATTATCTGCGCGCTCTTTCTTTGTTTTTAAAGTTATTGCATATTTGCGATGCTACACTGTTCGATTATGTACGAGTATCACCAAACGTACTCGTATTTTGTATTTTATCAATGTGCATCGCTTGCTGATTAAAAGTTGTATCATCATCATCACATCATCGACCCATTACAATTCCCCTGTTGGAATACGGGTCTCCTTTCATATTGTGAGGGTTAAGGCCATAGTCTGCCACGCTGGCCAAGTGCGGGTTGGCAGACGTTGTGTGGCAGAAGTTGTATGTAATTCACGAATGTGGTTCCAAACTCTTTAGGCCTTTAATATTGACTACAAAAACTAATCAGCTACCAATTACGTAAATGAAATTTATGTAATACCTATAATATATAGTACATTTTCAGTACCCGGAAGGCGACCAACTTATACGTTATTTGAAAGTGTCTGAAGTACAACCACTTTTCATAATGGGAAGTATAATATAACGTGTGAAAGGTATAACCACACTTCTCTGCTTACCCGTTATAAGGAATACGGAAGCGGTGTTATGTTAAATATTTGAAACGGGATATTTGATAAATTATACATAAATAGTAGGACGAATTTAACTCAAAGAAGAGAAGAAAGAATTTCACCTTGGATTATGTACAACGCGATTCGATGTGAATGCAAGAGCCAGCTCTCAACACATCTCAACTAGCGGCAACTGTGCGTAACTTAAGGCAAACTGCTTTATCGGGCCCGACTCTGAGAAATTCAGTGTTAAGTTAATCGTTACACAGTTAATCGTTACACAGTTACACAGTTACACAGTTACACAGCCGCGTGGCGGACTGCCTCAATGTAAGCGGCGCTACGTTCAACAGTTTGAGGTATTGTATTTATTATGAACATAAACGTAACTTCACGCCTGTAATCCCCGAAGAGGGAGGCAGAGGAATGCAGAACACTCCCACGATTCACCGATTACGTTTAGGTCCCACTGTGGAATAGGTGGAGAGCCTATTGCCATGCATCGGGCACATATCCAGACTCCGAACCACTACTAGAAAATGTAAATTAGAAAATTTTGTAGTGTTCGTCCCGGGAACCGAACCCGGGACCTCCCGATCGGCAGTTGCACTTGCAACCAACACGACCAACGAGGCAGGCAATTATGAACAATTATTATGATAATATATTTATGAACATATCGATTATTATCCAGCTAGATAGGGGGACGATTGGCGCAAAGTGGCTAGCAGTGGCTGGACGCAAAGACCTAAAGATCGAGCTCAGTGACGTGCCATTGGAGAGGCTTATGTCCAGTAGTGGCCGATGCCAGGCTAATTGTGTGTATGCATGTGTGTCTGTGTGTGCGTTTGTGTGTCTATGCGTGTGTGTCGATTATCATACGAAAACTTAATTAAAATGTATTTGGCTAAAAAAATTGACGAATTCTGTAATTGTGAATCATCATCATCATCAGCCTATCTCAGTTCTCTGCTGGACATAGGCCTCCCCAAAGGGGGTCTATGCCCGTAATCTCCACGCTGGGCATGCGGGTTAGAGATCGCAAATTGTAATTGAGATGGTAATTGTAAATGTATTTTAACAATAGTATACATTTATTTACACTCATTTCCGCAGTATGTTCAAACGAGTATATTTCGCTGAAAGCTTTAGGTAACATTATAGAATGTTGGTAATGCATTTTGCTCATTTCATTACATTATGTATTTACGTAGGAAAATGTATTAAAAATTAGGTTTTCATGTACATATTTTTTATTTAGCCTTAAAAGCTGTTAACAGGAAATAACAAACTATGAGTTGTGAAACACGTCTTATTCTAGTACTGGTATAATAACAAAACTATGTCCGTATGTGTCAGGTTATCGTTCATGGGAGAGGTCACCATACTTATGAAAGGGAACACAAGGCTGTGCATCACCAGCGCTGGCAGGCTCGGCCTTGTAGCCGATTACAATTTTCCTATTTGTTTATAAAAAAACACTAGAAGCCATCTATAAAAGCTCCGAAATTCGTAGGTAAGATATACCTACGAATTTGTGTGTGATTTCTTAATTAAATAGTTCTATAAAAAAAGTTGTCTACGAATTTCATCTTTGATTTGAAATTTAGTGTTTGAATAATGTGCCTGATCCGGGACCTTTCAAATGTTGCCGCTACAAGCAACACGCGCGCTCACTGTGAACGTGTCAAATACGTAACTTGGTATAAGTACGTAGCGTTCAAATTCACATTGTTTATGTAGTTTTTAGATGAGGGACGTTTGCTAATTCCACCAGGACCAAAACCGAGATTGTTACTAAAATCAATTTTTTTATTGCATTCAACCATTTTTCTAATTAACTTTCTAACTTTTGCCATCACAGCAACAATTTACTGATTTAAAATCTACCTTGCACAAATTATAAATTGTTTTCAATATCTTACTACCAAGCTCATGTCAACAGATAGAACTGGATGTATGTAATCGTAGAACACCTGTTTACGTGACTAAGAACTTATGATTTTCTCTTAAAAGAGCATTATGTTTTCTTCTGTCAAAGAGCAGCTGGCTGGTAATAAGTTAAAAATGCAAATCCGCAGATCGGATAGCGTTGGCTCGCCACCAGAACCGATGGCAGATTAAATTTAAATGCGCTGTCGGCCGACCCTGATATATTAACAACGGGGGTTGCATTTATCATATCGTGTTATCTGACGGGGAGATTTCGTACGAGACGCTACAGCTGCTGTAGAGTATGGTGGAAGATGTGGAAGATTGAAGTTGGCACTTGATTAATGTCTTATAGTAATATATTATCTTGTTAGGATTTTCTTTACAATACTTTTCGGGTGTAAAATGCTATTTTATGTTAATTAACATTTTGCACGATAAGTGTGCACCCATTTGGAAAAAGGAACTATTGTAATACACATATTTAATTGAAGGTTTTTAAAATATAATGTTTAAATCTACGAAATAAATTAACTTTTTCACAAAACCACAATATTGTGACAGCGGTGTTCGTGAACTGGTGCTATTAATAACATCTCCCCAATATGAAACTGAGCATTTCGTATACAAAACACCACCCTTCTGCCGACCGCGCGAAAGCCTATTAACTCTAAGACTCACTTGCAATTTCCCACGGCCAAACATGAACATGAACACCAATCCTCTATAATGAGCTTACTCCATTTCTGTTACGCGTAAACGTTTCGTTGAAATGAAATGTTCCGTCGCCAAACTTGATGACAGTATACAGTAGTTATACATGAAATTATAGTTAAACACGTATAATGCTCGATTGCCTTAGGAATAATAGAAAAGTTTTAAATGTTTAATACATACTTTGGTTAATACATACTCGTATATATAAGCACCTAATAAATACGAAGTACAATTTAAGATATTTGTAAAATTGTTGTACATATTCAAAATTAAAATCATTGCGTTTATCATATGAAATAATTATATTAGCTGTTACTAGGTAATTATAGACTGCAAATTTACAAATTATTTTGCAATTCGCAAGATATTCCCTATGTGTGTGAAATTTCAATATACTTTGTAGGTTATTATACTGTAAAAACCGGAACCTCTGACCAAATTTCAAGTTAATGGCTTTTTTAGTTTGGGTTTATTTTATTCGAAAAAGGTTTTACCAATAAAAATCAAGCAAACAGTGCAATTGTGTTTATAATTTGTCTTTGAAATCATATTTACTTTCTATAGGTATTAAACTATTAAACGAGTATTTTGTTACTATCCTTTTATCGTGTCACTGCTAGACACAAGTCCGAATGACAGACAGACACAAGACACAAGAACCGGTTATTGAAAATAGTGTTTAGATATGTGCTCATGTGGATATTATGCATCCAAGTAAAATAAGTGTAAGTTAAACACAGCGTTGCCTGAAATACGTACACTCCGCGACGCGAACCTACGTTTAGCAGAAACATCTCAGACGGCATCTTTTGTGAGATAGCGCCTGTTGGATATGTCGACACGTGTCCGGCGTTACTTCTGGAGACGCTGCTTTGTGTGGAGATGATAATAACTTAGTTCAATCGGTTCTACCATATATTTCATTATGTTTTCTCACTCATTTTATTATTCGTTGATTCTTGTGTTCGTGTTATATCCTTATAGAGCCATGAAGTAGCAGACACAAGCTGCTTAACATACCTATAATATCGACATTAATCGTCACAAATTACAATTTAAAAATGCATATATGTATTGAACTCATTTAAATTTCTTCGCGAAGAAATTTTCAGATAGACTATAAATTTTTCACAAATTAAAATTCCAAAACTTAGCTGCCTTATTAATATTTCATAGAATCTAGAAAATTTAAAGCATAATACTATAAGTAGCCCCACTAACGAACCCGCCGTATTAGAATAACGAATACATATTAACTACAACTCAGTACGCAGCGACGAAGCGGCTCCAAAATTTATACTTTTAATTACAATATTACTAACTATCACCCGTGACCTCGTTTGCTTGCTATAGGCTTAAAAACATTTCTTTGTGATTATCAGCAAGAATCACATACTTAAACATTTTAATATTTATGTTGTTTGACAGCTATAAAATGGTTATAGTACCGCCTAGCACGTTCGCAGGATTATCTAACGTTTAGTTTTAGTTTCAACGTTTTAATTCAGCGGATGGGGAATCGCAGAAGCATCCTATAGTAATGTTTTCTTTCTCACTCTCTATTCTCTTACTTTTTTTAATATTTAGCCTAGCAAATAGGCAGACGGGCCACCTGCTGGTAAGTGGTCACCGCCGCCTATGGACATTTGCAACACCCGAGGAGTGGCCAATACTTTGCCGGCTTTCAAGGAGAGCTCTCTTTGCGCTTTCATTCTTTTTATATTTGGAGTAAGAAAGTCGATAATTATATAGCTTACTACATCGAAGGATCTTTCCTCGTGATCTTCACTCCGTTGATTTCAACATCTTTTGAAAGATAATTTGTTTGAAGGTGAATTTTCTTCTAGTTAGTCTCAAGGCGTACATATTATGTAGGTGGCGGTACTGGATGCGTCACTCATCTTAACAAGCTTTTCTTATCTTCTTATTAACCCTTTCGAAAATATCATCTGTCGGGCTGGACCCACCTTCATTCCATATTTCTGTGCGCTCCTAATGTCTGGTCACCGGAAAAAGAATTAATACCTCGCTGCGTGTATATTGCGTGCACTTAACCACCTTGTACTCGGCCTAGAGCATTATTAAAACCGTTCATCTTAATAAACCATAATGCCTCAGCCGCAGCCCGTTATTATTTTCTACGGGAAAATGTATTTTTCAGTTTAATCCGTTTTATTAAAGAGCTGGTAACAGCACACTATGGAGCAAGATTGTGAGTGGTATTACAAATAGAGCATTCGTAAGTAATATTAAAGTTAAAAATATATAGTCGTTTAATACGGCGCGGTATCGTATTATACTACATGACCTATTGTGTGTTACGGAACCGAAAATGTGGATGTGAATTAAAACCACACATCATAGTAGGTACGCTCTGTTTATGTAGAACATACACATAGTACTTATGCGTGTAATAAACCTTCCACTTAATACTTATTTTCTATAACTATGTTAATATTAAACGATTTGGCATGACCGATAGATTTTAACATTGTTTTATTTCGTTCCTATCTCGGCGGTGTCAGAATATTTTTGCAGACTCGTTTAATTGTCATCTGTAGTAGATATAATCATACAGGTTTGCTTCTGGTATTAAGATGAATTGTAGACGTTGTGGCTATTGCAGCAAACATCTTTGAGCTTTGGGTGGCTGTACTCTCTATAACTATACTCTCCATATCTATATTGCAACTAACTTTCTAATGAATGACTTAGTACGCTTTCTATGGAAGTCTGTTGTCAACCAAGTGCTTATCACAACTTTAAACGAAAACATAATACGAAAAATACCACTGCTTTACAGCAGAAATTATGACGATGCTTTTAAATTTAAACTTTGTGATCATACTTCGAAGGTTCTATCATTTACAAAGATTAATTTGCGCAGTAAATACAACTTTATCGGTACAGCAAGAACTTAATTAAAGCCTATTGCACCCTGGAGCGTTATTACACCCGTTTATCTCCTTAGACCGCCAAACGAGGAGCGAAAGACAGTGAACTGTTTTATCTCTAAAATAATAACACGCATAAAATATATTGTGTCATTATGTGCGTTTGTGAAATTCGAAAATATTGTACTAATGCCATGAATCCTGATATGTACTCTATGTACTCTAGCTTTACAACATTTCTCGATTTATTTACACACACATATTACAAGCTAATACATATAATCGCGACTAATCGTGTATGCACGAGTGCCAATAAGTGTACACGTTTTAGCCTGTCTAGTAAATAGAAATATACAGACGTAATGAAAATGGAACAAAGTGACATTTTCAGTACGGTGGGCTAATGAAGCCTCACGCGCCGTACACACTAATTGGTCATTTAATTACCAGCAACCCGGAGCACAGAGACGGGCTCAAAGGGAAGGTAACCGTGCCGCGGTGGAGCCACGGTATATCCAGCCACTTTGAAATCGGATGTAAATGTTTTAAAATATAATATGTAGATATAAATGCGCATAACGACAATTACAAATACGTCTGTATGTAAACACTGTGAATTGTCTTTGGAATAGGAAAAGTCAATATATGTCGCCAATGCCAGCCATGTTAGCTTAGCCATGTCACGTCAATGCTTACAGCTTATTTCACAAGATTTCTAAAGTCGTTTACTACATTAAAAACAATCATGTAGGGAGAATTTTTCTCAATTACACCTGTGACATGCTGGACAGCCTAGCACTTGCCTCATGACGAATAGGTTTCGGCATCAATTTGGACAAAACCAAAATCATGATGACTAAAACCATCGATCCAGGACTTGTTGTCGTAAATGGCCACCCCTACGAAATTGTCTCGGGGTACACATACCTCGGGCAGACATTGCAGTTAGATAGAAACAATTTTGAGAGGGAGGCCACGAGGAGAATTCAGCTGGGCTGGGCAGCATTTGGTAAGCTGCGTGGAGTCTTCTCGTCATCCATACCGCAGTGCTTGAAAATTAAAGTTTTCAACCAGTGCGTCCTACCTGTCTTGACGTACGGAGCTGAAACGTGGTCAATCACGGTGCGCCTAATCCACCAGTTCAAAGTCGCTCAGCGGGTTATGGAGAGAGATGTGCTCGGAGTTTCTATAAAGGATGGGATCAGAAATGATAGTATTCGACAGAGAACCAAGGTCACCGACATAGCTCAAAGGATTACCTCGCTGAAGTGGCAATGGGCTGGACATATCTGCCGAAGAACCGACAACCGGTGGAGTAGGCGTGTTGTGGAGTGGAGACCGCGGCTCCGCAAACGTAGCGTAGGACGCCCTCCAGCCCGGTGGGATGACGATCTGCGAAAGGCTGCAGGAAGATGCTGGATGCGACAAGTCGAGGACAGGGGGCGATGGCGCTCATTGGGGGAAGCCTATGTCCAGCAGTGGACTGAAATAAGCTGATGACGACGACGCCGACGACATCTGTAACAGTAAAATAGCACAAGACAATGAATTACGACTGCGTCATCATCATCATTACCGGCCTGTTTCAGTCCACTACTAGACATTGGCCTCTCCCAATGAGCGCCAGCACGCCCTGCGTCAACATGTTGTCATCGAATATTAATTAGCATCGAATTGGTGATGTCAAATGTGGAGACTCCCTCACACATAATTTGGAGTGCTTGCACCCTTATATTTGGAGTAGGACGGACGATAATTGCGTTTCTATATGGTGGTACATTCGAGCAGGTCACTTGACCATAGCTAAAATATGGCAGTACTAATTTGAGGCTGCTCCCGACGCGGCAAAATGTAATGAGGAGTGAGACCTCTAGTACGTACGGTGCGTGGGCAAATGGTGTGTTGTAACTAGCAGATACCTTTATTAATCTGAAAAATTAGATGTCAATTTTTGATGAGCAAAGTTACAAAGGTAAAGTACAGTTACGAAGTATCCATACTAATATTATAGATACGAAACTAACTCTGTCTGTCTGTCTGTGACCTCATCACGGCCAAACCGCTGAACCGATTGTGATACAATATCATAGAGATACTTAAGGGCCTTGGGATGAACATACTTTTTTCTCCCATTTTTTTAGTTTTCATAGGAATTTCATTGTTTTACAAAAAGGTAATGAATGCAGGCAATGAAGGTAATGAATGCTTACATAGCTTGCGCTGGCTCAACCTTATGAGATAAATAAAAATAATGTTGTACAAAAACATTGTCCTTCAAAAAACTTATGATAAAGTCCGCTATGGTATATGTTTATCTCTTAATATTTAGCCACAAGAACCATTTAATATATTTGCTTCAAATTTAAATTTATCGGATTATGGTTAACGTATTTTTTTTCAATTCGATATTAATCCTTATCAAAATAAATATGATAGTCACCTTTGGCATTTCATCTACATTGAAATAGTAGCTTAGAGTACAAAATTATAATAAACACATTAAGAGATATCATAGATTCATAATTATTATTCGCAACGAAAAACCACGCTTATAATGAGAAGCCCGCGGGGAAGCGGCTGCAGGTGCTCGCGCGAGGGCGGACAGCCGCGCGGGGTGCGGGGGTGGTTTGTCAATTGTTATACACTTTCGATATATTACTAATGTTTATGTGGTTATTTGCTTCACAGCTTAGTAGGCTTTGCAAATTTACGAGTAATAGTCGATCAACTTATATAATATCCGATAAAGTAAACTTATAAAGTATAAAAAACAATTGTGTAATTGATTTAGCTTACATTCGGGATCTCCGTGGATGAATTCGCAAGTAAAAGCTAAGTACTCTATAAGTGTAAGTACAGTTCAAAACAAATATAATATGAGCAAGTAGTGTATTTTAAATGTAGGTATGAATGAATTGTCATATACATACCTTTATTGTTTTATTGAGTAAAACGTAACCTTACCCCTGTAATCCCCGAAGGGGTAGGCAGATGAGTGTAGTACACTTCCACGTTTCACCAGTTATATTTAGGTCCTATGAAATAGATGGTGAGCCTATTCACCACTTGATATGTATTGACTTTCCTAAACCTACAAGCAGCACCACTGCCTCGTCTGCATTGTTTACATAAGCAAGCCGTGCGCATACTTCATTGCTAAGAAAAAAACTTGTCACCGAAACTAATTAAACGGTATAAAAAAACCATTGACAATAACGACGGTTACAATTATGTTGCGGGCATTCATTATGAAATCCCGAGGAATAAATATAAACAGATACTGCGTGTTATAGAGAGCGGTGGGCGCGAGTGTTAATCCAGCCACATGTGATGAAATATAATCATCCCGCTCGTAACGAGGGCCCGCATCGCCGGTTCATTACGACACACTCATTAGGACAGAGTCTGAACGTTTTATTAACGAGGGTATACTTCTATTGTACATACTGAAAGGATTCTTTTCGATAAGTCTAAAAACTGCCTGCGCGAAAAAGTGATGAATATAAAAGAAACAGGTCTGTCTGCTCTCCAAAGATTTAAATATTTGGCGCTGGGTTATTTCTATCTACCCCGTAAGAGACCTGGCGTGACTACGTATATAATAGAATTCGTAATAAAATGATTTCATGGTTTAAACGCTGATCTTAGCGGTTCAGCATTTAATTTTATTCTTAGCACCGAAATTTAGAAATAGTGAGATTCTGTAAGTAATTTTGTAATGTATTTTGTTACAACTGACGATCTTCATAATATAATCAGTACCTAATCATAGCGGCAGGTTAATTTGAACCGATTTTCTAGATGTTATTTTTTCGTCTACCGAATTCTGAGTTCAAATTTATAAAAACAGAGCAACTCAACCTAAATGATCACGCGAAGATCAATCCCTAAAAGAAATCTGTGTGTAGGTACAAGTATATTATATGATATATGCATATCGTAGGTTCATTGAAGCGCTGGAAGATACACTCATTAGAACGAAGCCCGTTTTTTCATATCCATCGTCGGATGTGAGGGAGACAGCGATTCTATTTAGAACTAGATGAACTGCGAGCTCGCCTCGAATCAGGTTTGTCGCATATTCAGGATTTAAGTTTCAAGATATACTTATATGTATGATATAACAGTAAGTATTTGAACGAGATCACGGCGCGATGGATCTCATTGGGGAGGCCTGCGTCCAGCAGTGGCCTGAGATAGGCTGATGATGATGATGGAGTATTAGATTGGTTTTGCTTTGTCTAAGCCTCATTACACGGTTTTAAGGTATGAGGAACAAAATTTATGAAATGATATTCAATATTATATATTTTTAGAAGTGTTGTGTTTAGGTTGTAGATCACTTTGAGACGATATTGTGTTTTTAAACATTCTATATTTAAAAAAATGTTAATACAGAATGTTGTTTGTTTTGCTACATTTTATAACTTGGCGTATAAAGTTTTATTTATGTATTGAATTACCTCGCTTTAAACATAAAATTTGGATAAAACATTTCCGCCTTACATTGTAAAATATTTAACTAACTTTCAGTCTGTCAAACTTTCTGGAAGCATTATAAGTTGGGTGCATATATGAGGTATAAAACAAGAATATCGGCTGTCCGCCAGTTATGGGAACCGCACAAAACGTACAGCGACGTTTAGCGCATGTAGGTACACTTGACTACAGCTATTCTCCACGTACTCTGCCGCTAGCGACGGTCCCCTGGGGCCGTTTTATTATACCACATGGATATATGAGTGAATTTATATTAAATAATCATATGAACAACAGATGGAATTCTAGGCAACACAATGACAACCTGTAATTGTATATAGGTGACGGTGACCACTTAGCTTTATTTGGGCCATCTGCCTGCCTGCCGTGCATTCTAATGTACAAAAAATATACAATACTGCCATTTTTAAAAAGTAAGACCTATCATTAGAATTGGTGTATAAATTAGAGCGCTATTTTTTTTTATTTATTTAATACAACATTTAATCTGTCCTGTAATTTACACCAGTAGATAGGTTTGCATAATTAGTAACAATATTGACGTCATCGGTTATTAGTTTAATAACAACATCGAAATAATAAATAAGTCAATAATAATAAACATTATAAATAAGCATACGCGCCTGTTTCATCATTAGGTCGTTAAATCAAATCTCAACGACTGCTGAACTATATTTTTTGTGAAAATACATTATTTCAATACTCAAAACAACAAAATTTATTACAATTTTATAAAACCTGTGTATGATGATAATGCATGCAGATGTATCAGTATATTATGAGTGTACTCTAAGATTTTAACGATATACCACTACTGGTGCTCTAAGCGGATATAAATGATAAGAATCACTTAGGAGATATTATTATTATAAAATTAAAGGGAATTAATTCAAATTCAAATTCAAATTCATTTATTCAAAATTGGTTCATAAGAACACTTTTTGTACGTCAAAATGATGCT
>DWMG01000926.1:0-16898 GCA_018244855.1 Elbella merops
GTTAAGGCCATAGTCTGCCACGCTGGCCAAGTACGGGTTGGCAGACTTCACACACCTTAGAATTTTTTCATTATTCTCATAATTTGATGTGTTGTACAATAAAATGTTTGTGTATTGTATTGTACATAAATCGTACGTTTCAGAATTAACCAACACGTGTAATGCACACCCATTTATTAAACTTACCGATATGAACGTGCAACGACTTATTCCGAGCGATATGTGGTTGAAACGGACATTCATATTGTTTCTCATTATTAACTTTACCCAATTATTTCGATCTGTCGGTTATTGGGACAGTATATATATTACCATAATAAATAATATTTTTCATTAATTTGTTCTTATTTTCATCGTCGTTCCTATTAAATGTTTCGTGAGTATTTATACACATCATTATATATCATCATCATCATCATCAGCCTGGACATAGGCCTCCCCAAATGAGCGCCAACGCGCCCTGTCCTCGGCTTGTCGCATCCAGCATCTGCCTGCAGCCTTTCCCAGATCGTCATTTCACCGAGCCATGTATATGTACCGGCTTAAGTCACCTTTTCCGGGATGGCCCGACTAGCTTCGGACCTGTACGAGGTCCTTCCTCATGAGCCACCACCGTTTGCAGCGAGGTTACAGCAAAGACTCGGTCTTAGTCAATCAGAAAACGGACGTCAGTTAAGCCGGTAGATACATAAACGTCATCATTCCAACTTATAGCAGTTTACTGGCTGGCATAGGTCGACTCTAATATTTGCAATAAGTCTCGGATATCCGTATTTTAAGTCTTATTGTAAAAACATGACATCACGCCAGTAATCCCAGAAGGGATAGGCAGAGGGGCGTAGCACACTCCCACGTTTCACCAGTTACGTTTAAGTCCTATGGTGAGCCAATATAGAATCCTTAATGTTTTTATATTTATTACTCTCGAACTAATTAACTGCCTTATCAGTGTGAATATGATAACGTTAACCACCAAAAAATGTCTAGTTTTTACAACGCAAGTCGCAGGTAGTACCTAGTACTGATATATATTACACAAGACAGCTTTTTTGCTGACCTTATTATCTTCTCATTACATTGATGTACTTGAACTTCGTCATAAACTGCAAACCTCGCTATAAATTCCTCATCTGCGTGCAAGAAAGTAGGGATGGATAAGACATAAAAATATCCAACATATGCCCTACCCAGTTACTTTTATGTACGGACCAATGAGGATCTCGCATTATGACCAATAGTCTATGAAAATTCTTACACAGACATTATAATAAAATCATCATAATCATCATCAGCCTACTCCCATCCACTGCTGGACATAGCCCTCTCCAATAGCACGCCACTGAGCTCGATCTTCAGCTCTTCGCATCCAACCACTGCCAGCCACTTTGCCATAATAAAATCATACGTAACATCACGCCTGCAATCCCCGAAGGGGTAGGCAGAGGAGCGTAGTACACCCCCACGTTTCACCTGTTACGTTTAAGTCCCACAATAGAATAGGTGGTGAGCCTATTGCCATATATCGGGCACACATCCAGACTCCGGGTCACTACTAGAAATTCGAAATTAGAAAAATCCAATAGTACCCGACATGGGATTTGAACCCAGCACCTGCCGATCGGCAGTCGCGCTTGCGACCACTCGACCAACGAGGCAGTCAAAATAATAAAATCATATGAAGAAAAAGAGACACATTCATATGAATATCGACTTATAGGTACATGCTTGTTGTTTGTCTCTGAAGAGATCTTGTTAAGCATCGATTTTGTAAATTGTGGAATGAGATTATGGGGTATTCCCGGAACGCTGTGCTACAGGATTTTTCAAGAAACGCGTGGTAAAAGCTCTCCTGCAAAGCCGGCAAAGCACTAATAACTCCTCTGGTGTTGCAGATCAGCTGGCTAATCTGCCTGTTTGTCTAGACTCAATTTGTAAAAAAACACAAATAATTATTATTCTTCAACATAATGTAACATCATGCCTGTATTTCCCCAATAGTGTCATGATTTTAACGGCAGTCAACGACATTTCGTATATATTTAAAATGCAAGGATCCTGTATAAATTATGCCACTTCCGTCCTTTATACATTCTATGGGCTTAACCTAACTAGACATGCAAATTTTATAGCTTAATTATTTAAATTGATTCCCTTTTTATCCGATCCCGAGCTGTATTACAGTATCTGGATAATATCGAAGTCCCCTGCAGTCGTAACTTATGACTATGTGGGTAGCTGGTACGCAAAAAAAAATATGTACCGAAGTATATTTTAAATTTCTTTTGTAAGATAAAAAAGATATTTCTATCTTTTTCTGAATAATAGATTTTCGTAATCCTAAATTACGAAAATCGATTATTCAGAAAGCGACATCGACTGTTCGAAATTATATTAGGTTTGATATGGAAGACTATTAGAAATAAATTTCAAAGTTATATCAATAAAACTATTATAAAGAATGTTAGTCAACCTACCTCGGTAAATATTTCAAACTAATTAAATCCCATACTTTTTGATTTGGGCAATTTACCGGTGTTCCAAATGCATTTAGCCATTAATTGATACGAAGGTAGCTACGGGATAAATTTGTTAGCTACCGCAGTTCGATTTAAGAAATATTTATGTACATGTAGTACACTCATATATATGTATATACGAACGCACACAGATACACGCACGCGCACCCACGCACACCCACAAGCACACCTTAGAAATCTTCATAATGTAATTTAAATCATATCAAGTCTTGCAATCCACATTTGTCCAGCATAGCAGACCCTTAGATTTGTATCCTTAACCCTTCTCATTCTGAGAGAACACAGGTGTCCAAGAATAACAAAATAAAAAAATTGACCATGATGATAAACCCCTACCCCTACCCCTACTAATAATTTACATCTCTTCTAGCTGAAGGTTGGCTGGAAGAGATCGCTCTGATAGCGATAAGACCGCCTTATGTAGGCCTAGCATTTAGAGACATGTGTATTCATATATGTTATTTGTTTACTGGTGTACAAATAAAGAGTATAATTATATAAAAAAACTAATAAAAATAAATAAAATGGCAATACAAATGATTTCATCAATAAAATTCCGTTAGTGTATGGCAACACACGAACCGACCGCATCGATGCGATCCGATCTCGTAACATTTTACGAGCCCATTAGTTACAGGCCCGATATGAACACGCAATGACTTGTTTCCACTCATTTGTCCCATAATTACTATATCCGATTACCCGTGTACAGTCACTGTATTACATTAATACCAATAAATAATATTTAATACGTACATATATCTCTATGTAAATTGAAATTATAGATATTACATTAGTCGGTTATATCGACGCCATCTTGACAGTAGTCACGGGACATAGTCATCATCATCATTATCAGCCTACTCCCGTCCACTGCTGGACATATGCCTCTCCAATAGCACGCCAATGAGCTCGATCTTCAGCTCGTCGCATCCAGCCTACTGCCAGCCACTTTAAGTATATCGTCACTCCACCTTAGCTGAATAATTTTTACTCTTATTAAAATCGATATTATTATTACTAACTGATTAAATTATTATTTATATTGTTTATTGTCCCACATAAACATTTTTATACATTATCATATACTAAACAGCGAATAATATTCATTCGTACCAAAATCACCCAAACTCTACCTCACTAAGTTCCATCAACAACAAAAAGGTAAAACTAAAGCAACTAATGCGTATAATTAGGTTTCGGTTTGCCAAACACGACTCTACACGACTCTACCCGGCTCTACAATTCGTCTGCGCAGAGCCTATGGGCGATGGAAAGTTTTACCAATATTAAACTTTTCCGGGATCACTTCCATGGCATACTATCAGGTAAAGGTGCCGACATACGAGATACTTTAATTACTTAAAATTTATTACAGGCCTTATTTCTTGTTTTAATATAAATGCCTCGTTGGGCAAGCGGTTACAAGCAAGACTGCCGAACGGGAAGTCCTGGGTTCAAATCCCAAATCGGGTACTCGTCGGGGATTACACGCGTGATGTTACGTTTTATGTTTTATCTTAGGACATATATTTATTACAGCGTAACATTTTTTTCAGAACTACTCGAAGTAAAATTAAATTAATACTAATTAAATTAAATTATTACAGAACCTACATTACATATTTGTAATTTTTTTTCTACAGTAGTTACCAAGTATACTCATTTTAATCCCTGCCATTTACTCTATTTATTTATTTAGTCAATTAGTACGGATAGCTCGAATTACACTAATGAGTTAAGCATTTACAATTACAGAAACATTATTAAATAACAATTACCTGATATAAATTACAATAATTATGTTACAAAGACACAAAAAGAAAAATATAAATCAATAAGTAATAGAAAAATGTCAGTTTTGAAATACCATTCGTACATCACGCATGCACTCTAAATTTACATAGAATTAATTACGACATTAATTAATAATATTAAGTGTGTTAGGAGCCTAATCCGTCCGCTCGATTTGTCTCCAAACTAGTTAGCCCAAATCCGGGTATAACCGGACAAACCGGATACTACTAATAAAAAGTTTCACGGTCGGGCTGTTGCCATAACGTTATTATTCTTTAGTTCGAGATTGCTTTCCAGTTTGTTCGAGTCGAATAAAGATCGTTATGGCTAATTTTATTTTGTAAGTTAGATGAAGGAGACAAGACGTGGACAGCCGGATGACTGACTTTGTTTGTAGTTCGCAGTAGAAAGTTCTAGAATGTCCTCTTTTAATATTATGACAATGTGGCTTCGAGTAGAGGCTGAAGCTTACTTAAAACGCACTTTCGTATAGTGGTGCGCGCCTAGAATTTGAACCCAGCGCACCCGGAGTGAGAGGCTGAATTTTTAAACACTAGGCTATCACTGCTTCAAAAATGTTTAACATAACGCGTGTAATTCCTGGAAATGATTTTCATTAACTTAAATATTATGTTTATATATTAATACTCAAAATTGATAATTCAATTATTAGCTCCGTTAATACAATAGAAATTGCACAGACAGTTTTAAAAAAATAACAAAAGAACACAATAAAACCGACGCCATAAAAATTCCATGATCTCCCATATCCATCGCTCCCATAATCATTTTATGTGACACTAAAATACAGATGGCTTTAAAAATCTCACTCAGACAAACAATGTAATACGATGCAATTATTCACTTTTGTGTGCATATGGAGTGATAGATGGGCGGAGGAAGCTACACACACGGACACAAACACAGACATACACACGGACACATACACAGACATATACAGAGACACAGACTTTATCCATCATCTTAATCTTATATGATATATATACTGATCAATTAACATCGGATAGTCTCTGTGTCATAATCCTAAAAATATCGAAATGTGATGTCAATTCGATTATAGGTTACATCGGAATCGCGTTGATATCGATCCCAACATTAGCCGATGGCTACACTCTCTCTAATGGATGTTTGTCACCATTCATTTGCTTTTTGGGGGCTCGGGGACGTATTGGTCGTTTTCCTCATTTATGGTGCATCTGTGGAGCTCCCTAAATGATTTGACGTGTTATTTTCAATTGAAATCAACGTTAATTAACATGCCAATAGGCTCATCTCGTATCATCGTACGTAAGGTAACTGGTGAAACGTGTTCATGTACAAAACTCTTCTACTTACCGCTTTGGAGATTGCAGCCGTGATGTTATGTTAGATGTATGTTTAATCAACCTGAAGGTGTTACTGATGAATAGATACTAAATAATTTTCACAGCTAAATAAATAAATTTCGACATTATAATTTATGAGTTCATCAATCACGATTTTTCATCATGAACATCATTATCAGCCTATCTCAGTCACTTGCTAGACATGGGCTTCCCCCAATGAGCGCACACGCGCCCTGTCCTCGGCTTGTCGCATCCAGTATATCCCTGCAGATTTTCGCAGATCGTCATCCCACCGGGCTGGAGGGACACTACGTTTGCCGAGCCGCGGTCTCCGCTCCAGAACTCGTCTATTCTACCGGTAAAAAACACAAAAAGAAATCACGATCTTTAGACTACTTTAATCCCATTGAAACAAAAAGTGTTTCATTTCGATTTATTCGTAAACGGGTATATTTCATTACGATACGTTTATTGAAAATACAATGCAAATTATTAACATCGGCCCATTTCAGTAGAATGTAATTAAGTTTTATTATCAAACATAATGGCATAAATATTCCATAAAAGCGTTTGTTATTAAGCGGTCATTGATACCGAAATGACTCCGTACTATTTTGCATTCGCTATCGCTGGCGGAGGGTGGGATTGAAATAAAACAATTAATGTTGGATGCGAAGAGCTGAAGATCGAGCTCAGTGGCGTGCTATTGGAAAGGCCCATTTCCAGCTGTGGACGGGAGTAGCCTCATAATGATGATGACAACGATGAAATTAATGTAGGTGATGCACTGAGATCCTAAAATTACCATATTCCGATAATTCCGGCGCCAAACTTGGATCATGTTAATTTCTCTCACAAATGGAATAGAGATCGACAGAGTCATTCTAAAATAATGACTCAACCACTCAAATTAGTACATTTATAAAAATATACTTGAATTGACTGTCTCGTTGGTCGAGTCATTGGGAGGTCCTGGGTTCAAATCCCCGGCCGAGTACTATTGGATTTTTCTAATTTTGAATTTCTAGTAGTGACTCGGAGTCTACATCCGTGCCCGGAGTATGGCGATAGGCTCACCACCTATTCCATGGGAACGGGAACGTTACTGGTGAAACGTGGAAGTGTACTACAGTCCTCTGCTAAGCTCTTCGGATATTACAGGCGTTATATTATGTTTACATTTTTTTTTTATTGTTAAGCAATCCAACTTTTTGTATAGGTTACAATATAATAATCGGAGTTTTTGTATAGGTTATATAAATATAATAACAATACGTTTTTTAATAAAAACAAACCATTACAATGTTTTCCTGCATATTGGGTTTAAATGTACTCGTATATGCATACTTTATGTTCGTAGAAGCACTCCCATGTCTCAATGATCGTAGCGAGCAGTCGTAATGAATTGCAGTGGATAGTAGAGAGGTGTATGGTTCATGGGATCTTTACAGGATCGCTGTTTAGGGTAGCTGTAGAACAAAACAGCTACACATAGGGACATAAGTTCTAACTTTAAAGTAACATAAGTACTGGCTACGTGTGTTTATACGTAAACCATATCATACCATTGTTAGAAACAGTTGTAACATAATGAAGGGTTAAGGTCATACTCCTCCACGCTGGTCAAGTGCGAGCTGGTGGACATGTATGTACATAGAATTACAAAATAAACAAATACATTATTTTTTTTATTACATATAATATGGGTTGGCAAATATGTGTATATATACATACAAATATCTGTAAAATGAGTTGGTAAACATGTACATGTATACATACAATTATATCGAAAATGAGTTGGTAGATATGTATGTACACTTATATTATATAGTTTATGATTCTCTGTCCAACTTCGCTGAGAAATAAATTTGACGTCCTGTAACTATTTTGCATTCTATTTGCATCATCCCGACCAGCCAATAGGGACCATAGGGAACAGGTCTCGTATTATCAGTGCACGATCTACAGGGATCCTTTAGGAAATATGCAGCATTTATTGTCACCTTTTTGACCAATAAAGTCACGTGTTTATGCTATACATCGACATTGGTCTCCTCTCAAAACGAGAAGGGTTAGGCCACAGCCTGCCACACTGGCGAAGTATGATTTGACAGACTTCACAGACCTAGGAGAACATTTTGGAAAACACTAAAGTGTACAGATTTTCTCAGGATGTCTTTTTCAAAATTACAGCAAGGGTTATTTAATCTTAAAACATGATGTATATAAAAATAGAGTCAAATTGTGCATAGAAAGATACGCTTTTTTTACAGCTAGTTTAGCCTGCACTCTCGATATAGTTCATAGAGTCTTTAAGGAACCATTGCAAGGTTAAAATATGTGCTTCGAAGGATGGACCATCAACAAAACTGTCCCTAACTGCACTACATACGATTTTCGACTATGCACTTCGATTCTAAAATTTGCTAACGAGTAAATTAGACTCACCGTGGATTTGCATGAAATCTGCATACAGTGAAGGCGGTACGATGTCCAACCAGTATCAATGTAAATATAGTTACCGTGACGTTTAACTTGTTGACACGAAGCTAACGTTGCCTGAAACGGAACGAAAGTGTAGGGTGTAGGTAAATAAATAAAACAATTAAAGTTTTTGATTATATCTTAAGAATGCAAAGGTTTTCTTTTAAAATTTAGTATGTCAATCTTACTTTTTATTTTCACAATATTTTATAACAATTTTGTAAACCTTAAATAATAATTAAATAGCATTAATTTAAATTAAGCTTAGTGATAACAAAGTTAATAATAAAAAAAACTAAAAATAATTTATCGTTATTAAGTTCTCCACGTAGATTATACATTGGTAATGTTAGTAAAGAAAACAAATATGAAGAATGATATACGTGAAAATAAAAGACTACAACGGCTAACTCCATAAAAACCAGTACAAGTTCGTAAATGGTGCATTCACGCACAAAACTTCAAACCGCGCACAGCTACACGAGGTACGGTCAGCAAAAATCAAATCACCAACTACAAACAAACGACTGTACACAAACAAAGCCACGTGTCAACAGCATAAATAAAATTAGGGGTACGCACTTCCCGTTAAAAAACCATAGCGGAGAGTCTCATAACCGCTCCATTGTTGGGTTTTGGAGAGCTTTCAATTTGCACGCACTAACCAAACGGTCTGAATTTACGAGTGGGGCCATTACACCGCCAGGGGTGGCCAGACAACAGGCGCATAAATTAACGCAGGGCACCGCGTCTGAATCAGAGGGTCAGGGCAAAGATTATTGAGATAGACGAGGCTATTAAAAGAGTTCTAATGTAAAGAGAGAAGATATGTTATTTTCACGCCTTCAACCATTCAGTTAGATATGTACGTCCCATATTAAGAATATAGTCTAGCCTGCGTGACTTAGCCCACTTTTTAACTTGTAAATTTTTTCTATATTTCATCTAGAATGAACAATGGAATTTAGCTGCTGAAAATAGATTTAGGGACAAAATTTTAAATTCAAAACTCTACTGCCATACATGTGGCATTATCGTATTGTTAACTTTCATTATTTACTCAGTTTATTTGTGATTGAACATAAAAGGAACGTCTATTTTCATTTGTACTCTATGTGTATAAGCAGACGTGCACCGCGGGTACCCCGAGCACGCGCTGCGATCCGCATTGGAGGGTTAAAAATCGTGAATTATTGCGTCTCACTTGCTCTATCCCGTGCTTATTATGATTTACGCTTTTAACCCGTTCCTGCTGACATCACGTACCAGTAACAATCCTATAAATATAACCTTGGAACGTTTTGTTTTTCATCGTTTACATTCAATTAATATTGATTAATGGTTTTTTACTTCACCGATATAATACTATATTTTTAAAATAAAAGAAAATTTGCCTCGTTGGTCGAGTGGTTGCAAGTGAGACCGCCGATCAGGAGGCCCTGGGTTTCAATCCCGGCTTGGGTACTATTGGATTTTTCTAATTTAGAATTTCTAGTATTGACTCGGGGTTTGAATTTGTGCCCGATGTAATATAATCGGCTCACCACAAGTTTCATGGGACATAAACGTAACTGGTGAAACGTGAAAGTGTACTACATTCCTCCGCCTACTCTTCGGGTATTACAGGTGTGATGTTACGATGTTTTTTCTATATATATAAATAAACAAATATATCAAGGGGCAAGTAAACTATGACAGGTGTCATCCCGTTCTGGCAACATTCGCAAATTGACAGCTCTCAGTCATCTCTCAGCACGTATTTAATATCGCCCGCCTTGGGACACGCCTTCCTGGAGCTCGCTGCAGGTGGTCTATAACGAGGTGGAATACTTCTACACGATATAAACCGACATAAACGTGTCAAAGTTTGGAGAGAAACTACTCTGTGTTGGAATAGCGTTTCTTTTTATATGGCATTGTGTTTCGGAAAAGAAAGTCCGTTGAAACGTCATGTAATTTTATTTAAATTTTATCATTCTTATTTTAGCCGTGATAGCCTAATAATTAAGAATTGAGCCTCTCACTCCGGGGTGCTGGGTTCAAATCCATGACGCACATCTCTGTACAAAAGTGCGTTTTAAACGTGACTGTAAATACAGTGGCTTGATACTGTGTGATTCTATTCACATGTGATGCATTAATTTATAATGTCTTCTTCTTAAATACTATGTGAATGATAACACAAATTATTAATTTATTTTTCTTATAATAACATCGTCACGTCAAGTCCCTTACGGTGTAAGCAGAGAGAACCGAGAAATCTTTATCTGACATGCTACTATTAGATTTTTTACTCTCTTTATACACTGATCATCATCATTATCAGCCTTTACCATTCCACAGCTGGACATAGACCTTTCCCTTCATACACTTACGATGCTGTAATCGGACTCAACACACAGTTTTTTTTAATTTTTTTTTTAATATTAGGTCTCAACACAAAGATTTTTTTTTGGTTCTTCTGACATTTATTGAAAATACAACGCGAATTATTATCATCGTCCCGTTTCAGTAGAATGTAATTAAATTTTATTATCAAACACAATAGCATAAATATCCCATAAAAGCGTTTATAATTAAGCGGTCATTGATACCGGAACGATTCCATACTATTCTGTATTCCCTATCGCGCGGAGGGTGGGATTGAAATAAAACAATTAATGTAGGCGACGCGCTGAGCCTCCGAAATTAGGACTTCTTCCCAATCAGCTGTTATCTGATCAATTTGGTCAAGATAAAAAAAATTATAATCGACGCATTATGATTCCACTGTTGGAATATGGGTCTCCTCTAACAATGAGAGGGTGAAGGCCATAGTCTGGTCAATTTGGTCAAGATAAGCGAGTCTTCTGTACTAGATTTTATGGACTATAACCGTGATGGAAAACATGTGAGAAAACTTAACATTTCTCCACAAGTTTATTTAAGGTACTTGAAATGTACTTAGTGCCACTTGACCGGTTTTGAAATCTAATGACTTTTTTTTTTCAACCCATTTTAATTCCACTGTTGTAATATGGGTCTCCTCTCATATTGAGAGGGTTAAGGCCATAGTCTGCTACGCTGGCCAAGTGCGGGTTGGCAGACTTCACACACCTTAGAATCCTATTTCATGAAGGTTGTGAATTCAAAATGTGCATATACATATCTTTAGATACCTACATCAGCGTACGTAACACGTCGCTCCCACAAGAGGAAGCTTCAAGTGTAGGATTTCCTCCCATGTCATCCTACATACTGTAAACGGAGAATACGTATTGTGTGGGAGCAATTTACGCTCCCACATTACTCACCTATCGCTATTAGATATCCTTTCATTGTTTATCCTCATATGAAAAATAACACCATGCTAAAAGCTGAATAACTCTCCCACGCTCTTTTATGAACATAAACATATAAATTCCTAATGAATATAAACTTTAATGTGATAGAAACCCACAGTATTTTCAAGTATTTCAGACGTTAAATTCGCAACTTTACAAGCGTGGCACACACTCCATACATCAACACACTTTTGACAATGATAATTTCATGATCAACGAGTGGTATGAGTATTGCGTAACCATAATGGACACACGTGGTCTTTTTCAGTGACGCATCAATCACGAGTACTGAGTGCGTATTCGCGTATTATTCATAAGTCGTGTAATTGATGGATACGAGGCGTATAGCAATTGAGATGTGTGCCTGAGGTGGTTCGAACGTAGGAATGACTTCATTGTGGATATATAACGAGATGCGGTGAGTTCATTGATTTCTGTTGAACACCACTGCAAGGCCGGTCGGTGCCCACTCCAGGCAATCATCTCAATTTGCGCTTCGTTTTTAGCTGAGAGCCGGAACGGCGGTACAACAATGTCGGCCAGTGCTGAGCGACAGACAAATTGCTATTATTTAGCAATTCAGATGCAAAGAAACCTCGGGTGCAACTAGCAGCATCCGTGCTAGATTTGTATGTACCGACTATAATCAATGTACCGGGCAGATCCTTTGTAAACTACAGATGCTAGAGAATAATACTGGATCAACTTACCTAATGCGTGTCAGTATGAATCGTATGACCCTAACATTGCATCTTAATATGCAAAGGTCAGTAGTACCCACGAATCTAAAGGCCAGGCTTAGTGGCAAGAACAAACAATTTTAATTCTGCTGTACTACGTTCTGGTCTGATTATCGAGTGAAACGAAAATATAGCAATATTAAGTAATTTCCTCACTACCTTGTGACGTCACTAGTACCTAGTACAGTATGGTTTGAACTCTATTGCTCTATGTCTAATGGTCCTCCAGTCCAAGTAGGGTGAAAATGACAGGGTAATCTTGATATTAAATATTTTGATACAATCAGTGTCATAAAAGTGTTAGCTCCAGCATCTTCATCTCCTAGTAGATATCCATGTCCAGAGCTCAACGGCAGATATTATTGACGGCCGATATTGTTCTATATCAACTGCTATTGTTACTGCCAATAATAGACAATAGATAATCGTTTATTATCTTTTGTTTTTGTGAAGATGGTGATATCGGTCGACGCTCAACATGTCAAACTGTTATGATAACAATACTAGTACTAAGATACAAGAACAATTTGCATTATATATAATAATATAAATAGTTTCTATCTGTAGAGTGATATCTGCAAAAGTGGTTTGCAAAAGTAACAAACAATTATATTTAGAACAAGTTCTGTCAAAATAAGAAATGGATTTTATGACTGTCTTATTACAGTGTATTCAATGTTCACTAATAATTATTAAAAATAAATAGAAGGTCACAATATGTAAGTAAGAGATTTTGTTTTGTGACGTTAAATCTAGAACCTTCGAGATTATTTGAAATAACGCATTATAGATTAGTCAACCCATTGACATTGGAGCTCGTTGCGTTAATAATTGTGGTTTCGTACATTGCCGTTCATGGTTATCGTGTAAAGTACTTAACACGATAACCATGCTTTGGCACAATCATTATAGATTTTACTTCATCGGCCTATTTCAGTCTACTACTGGACATAGGACTCTCCTGAGACATTTTTTCCTGTAATATGCACGCTGAACGTGGGGGTTGGGGATGAGATGTAGATGAGATTAATAAAGATAATTTCAAATATTTATAAGAAAATGTACGTGTGTCAGGTGAAAAGTTCACGGTGCTGTGGGAGGACGTGACGCTGCAGGAAGACCTGAACAAGACGTTTACGTTCGCGGTGACGCTATATAAAAATGGCGACATTATATTCGCGTACAAGAAGATTCCCGTGCCAGTGCAGTCCATCAACGACCACGAGCACCCCGTCAAGGTCGGCATCAGCGACGCGTACCTCAACGACAAGATTCTATTCTGTAAGCTTTTATTCGTTACGATGAATTATGTTCTCTTGTTTTGTTTGGTCCCTTGTATGTCAATCGTCAGTTGAATACGAAACGATCAGTATAATATAATATAACTAATTTAATTATTTAGTCCAGATTAGTAAGGCAGTAAAAAAATTCAAGCTAACTACCATATTTACAGTTAAACAGCAACGTATGTTTGTGTTGGAGATAAGCGGAAAACCTCAGGTACAATATTTCCTAATCAGAGGATACATAAGGTTATCGAGGATACATGACGTTCATGCTGAAGATAATAGTGGTGATGGCGATTTCAAACGACCACACACTAAGATATTTTTTATAGAGAATATTATTGCCAAAAAGTATATTTTGATCAGATTCCTAATCATGTGATTGTGTGCGTGCGTATTTACTTTAGTGTGCGTTTGAATACGTACACCGTTGCACATGTATGCGTGAGTGAGTGCCCGTACACGTTTGTGTGCTTGGAATGTTTAACTAAATGTATTCTTTTCCGCAGACGTGAGGCGCAAAACTATCTACGAGTACCATAGGGTGTCGTTCAAGAACTACGAGATATCGAACAACACTATATTAAAGCTTACCGCACTACCCACCTGCCTACAGTACAATACCTGCGACTCCTGCGCCAACCACGACACTGGATTTAATGTGAGCACAAACATACGTTCATTCCGACTTTATTTATTTAATCTTTTGTAACACCTTATGGTAAGGGATACAAGGGTGTACTTAATGCCTAAGGCATTCTCTACCAGTCAGTCAACTTTTCACATTGCGAAACATTTTTTCAATAATATTTCTTGTAGTAGTTCCTTATTAATATGTATATATGTATAAAATACTCGCCTTTTTTCTTCTTTTACAATATTTCCCTAGATTATTTTATGGGTTGCTAGAACAACTCGCTTATAAGTTATAATGGCGTGGATTATTTGTATTGATTGTGTATATAGATAGTTAATGTAAACAATACAGAGTTATCAATCAATCTATCAATACCCCGAGTTTAATGAGACCCTCATGGCCGTTTTTATAGTCCGATCGATATTCAAACACACCACTAGGTGGCTAATGTACTCGTATTACTAAAAAGAAGTATAAATGTAATCCGATCTGTCCTGTACAATATTCTCTAAACCTCGTAACTCTTAACAAATATTCTTCTGCATTAGAAATAGACAGGTTTTAAAATGAATGCTTTCAATACGACTACCATTGTACTAAATAAAATAGTAAAAATTCATAACACACAATTAGGCCACTCAAAGCGTATAAATATAAATATTATTTTATTAAATCTGACTTAAAATGATATAAGCGGGGATAAGAATTTAGAAATGTTTAAATTTTATTTTGTATAGTTGGGAGATGAAATAATTCCAATTTAACTTCTGTATTACTGAACTATTTTTGAGTACATCGGCTTTGTTCATAAACCAAAACGATTCTCATCTGGTTTCTTATAAATAGAATAGGGTAATGGTTGTAACATTAGATACACATACAAAATTCTGATCGGGTGTCATGTGATGGTTCATTTTTTTTAGTGTATGTGTTGCCCCAACCTGAATAAGTGCTCAAGTGGAACTGACAGGAATAAGCAAGACTGGATCCTCAGGGGTAAGAAAATAAATAACTTTCACATAACTGCACAAACTCATGGCAAATATTACATTTTTAAAATTTTCGATAACAATGGATTATATGGAATTAAAATGTCAAGCTATTTTCATATTGTCTCAATTCACTGAGCTGGGGTTGTATCTATTTACACGACGCCTATAATGAATTGGCTCACATGTGGCCGCCAGATAATCAGCTATCTTAAGATTAACTAAATTTAACAACAATATTAAAACTATATCCGATCAAATCAAACCCTTTAAAAACACTATTAGAAAGGGCATGATGAACATTGTATAATTTTCTTATACTATTCAAATCGATAGACTCGTAAAACAGACTACAAAAATATATTTTTCATTTTTGATTAACGTATATTGATTTACTTTAATGTTTTGTGTTGCGACAGCCTGTGACAAGGAGCACGTGTCGGACGCGGTGTCGTGCCCGGCGCCCAACAATGTGGACGTGCACACGGACACCAGCAACACCGCCTACACCACCGACACACAGGGTAATAACTATCATGACGCCGTTGTCACTACTAGTGAGTTTTATCAATATGTTTGGACTTCATTTCAGTTACCTATTATATCCACCTGGACAACCTTACAGTTCTCCATGATGTTCTTTAAGGTTTGTGAAGTGAAATAGTATGTATTTTTTAGCCTTAACCCTTTTCATTGTGGAAGGAGACCTGTTTCCAGTAGGGGTATGATGACAGGGTTGAGGTGATACATACACATACATACAAACATATCTACAATAGTGTCAAGTTTTAAAAATTTGGTCTTCAATTAGTAAATGTAACATACGGGTGATTGTTATTAAAGACGAGTAATGACATTTCTTTTCAAATGGTCTTGTGGTTAGTAGTTAGTATTATTGAAACAGTATCAAGTAATAATAGTAAGTTTTAATTTTTGTATTGTTTCTCCTTTGTTTAATTTTGATTGTTAAATAATAACTACATATATATATTTTTAAATAAACAGGTACTATCTGAATAAGTAAAATGAACTTTAAAACATCGAGTAATAGAGTTATTTGTCCTACAAGTCTTTAGTCCTGTAATAGAGCTGGTGTTATGAAATAATAATAATAAAATGACTGTACTTGTTATGTGAACAGTGAACACGGACGAAGTGCGCAAAACGAAGCTGAGCGTGGCGGGCGGCGCGATGGCGGCGACGGAGGAGCAGTCGGCGCGCTCGCCGCTGGGCGGCGTGGTGGCCGCGCTGCTCACCGTCACGTTCGTGTCCTGCTTCGGCGCCTGGCTGCTCTACGCTTTCAAGAACCCGCACACGCGCTCCGGACAACTACTCATTAAAGTATAAAAAAATTGATCACCCAACCGATTGGTCTTTATTTACATTTTCATTATTTGGCAGTAAATTAATAAGTTTTTCTGGTCTCGATTTTTTACTTCTGTTTTTATTTATAAATAGACTCTTGGTATTTAAAACTTCGAGGCGCTGGTTTTAACTAATTTTTTACTGTGCGTTTATTTCTTAGTAATCAACGAATTGAAACACGTGGGAGTTAAGTGAAAAAGAACATTATTTGTTATATTGGCTTTAGAAATAACTATTTTACAGGCCACTATTTTTTTACATTTCATTGTAATTTTATAGGTACAATGTAAAATATGGCCGCTTCATCTTTTTACCGTGCTGTAATTAAAACAAAGTTTACAAGGGTAGAATAACAAACAAAATTATGAATGACCAATCAGCACACTATACCTAA
>DWMG01000927.1:0-16896 GCA_018244855.1 Elbella merops
TAACTTGATTAGCACCGGACTTAACTAAACTTAGGCGGCAAATATCGTTCATTAGGGCGTGTTTACAGCTGTAATTTACTTATACGCTCCATAAAACTGTTTTATGGAAGCTAGGAAATAAAAAGGTGCAGCTGCCATCTAATGAACTAAAGAGGCTATATAGTAAATAATGGTAGTTTGGCTGTTCGAGCTAATCTGGAACATAAAGCCTCTCTGAAAATCAGCACAACGATTATGTGATCGTCGCAAAAGATAAAGGAGTGCCTTTTCGTGGTCATAATGCAGCACTGTTTCTAAAATAAATATTTAATCATGACTTCTTTGTATGTTTGTACATATATGAATTTTTCATTGTCTTAGTTCCCAGTTATTTATTTATATTATCGTTACGTGTGCTTCTCTTCTTCTATACGTAGGCTGCAGCGGTCGCGAACTGAGCTCTCTCGCTTTCTTTCGTATGTATGATACTGTATTTATACAAAAAGTTAAAAGGAAAGTACAGATAAAGAAAGGCTGGTGAACACAATTCTATAGTAAAAAATTGCAATAACTCTAGAGTTATCTGCGATATTTTTCGAATCGATTAGTCTGATTAATAAAAAGCGGTCCTTAAAAGCCTTGTTTTTGTATGCCATTATATAAAATGTAACGTCCAATTTCTTCACAACGCTTAAGAAAAAAGTAAGTAACTCACTCAGTATTTGTTAGAATGTTTTGTCATTTTTATCATTGCAAAAAATTATCATTTTTCTGGTTCACAAAGCATCTAAACGGATCGTACTCGTGGTTCATGGAAAATTTTGTATTAGGTTTTATATCGAGTTAATGAAACTTACTGACAGAATTTGAAAGAAAATAGCGGGAAGCTGCTGGATTCGGATGGCCCAGGACCGAAAGGAGTGGCGCCAATTAGGGGAGGCCTATGTCCAGCAATGGACATATAGAGGCTGACGATGGTGATGACAGAATTTGTTGTCGCTAGTTATTTTATCATTTTTTCTTTTTACTCTATCATAAGAAATCGAAGTTTATATCTGAACAGCACGCCTGTTATCCTCGAAGGGGTAGGCAGAAGAATTTAGTACACTACCACAAGTCACCAGTTATACATATTTTGCATACCGTGAAATAGGGGATGAGTCTATTGCCATAAATTCGGCGTAGATCCAGTCTCCGAGCTACTACTAGAAAAAAATTAGTTAGAAAATTTAAGTTAGAAAATCCAATAATATTCGAGCCGGGATTCGACTCTTGGTCAGTAGTTGCGCTTACAACCACAACCACTTGACCAATGAGGCAGTCAAATAAATTATAGTCAAGTGTATCAATTCTTAATAAAATGAAGTAGGCCAATATACGTATCCACTATTAGCTCACCTGACATACAATCTTATAAGTATATATAGGGTCAGAATTACCAACGACCCATAATACTAGTATGTAAGTGCCATGATGAAACACACGGCAATTTTTTGTATTCTCACCAGCAGGACAGTTTATGACGTCTATGAGCGATCTGTCATTTCAATAGAGTTATTTCTGCGGCAAAAAATGTTTACAAGTATTATTTAAAACAACATATGTATGACAGGCCACTTCATAACCAACGGTGTTCAACGGGAAACAGAAATGACATAATTTGTGTATTATTACAATTTTATTTATTGGCATAGCGCAAAACATTGTCTAAGCAATTATGAGGTATTATAATTATTGGTTACGCGTATTTTATGACATAGAAATTACACATAATATTCTGTCAAAGGTAAACGTCAACGCATGGAAGTGTCAATTATATTTTTCTTTCAATTATGCGCTAATTGTTTTCCTGTGAACTTGATGTTGGGTTCACACGTGAAAGTAGTACATGGTTGATCGTATTATAGGAATTTTGATCATATATCTTGACAGTTTTATGTCAATATTTTGTGGTAATTAGACATGCGCAAGCACACAGTCGTGATGCAAATTAAAAGTTAGGCATGTATATAATCTAGGTGAAAAATAAATTGCACTATTTACTACACGATTTTGAGTAAAAACGCACATTTCTGTAATGTATTAATGATATATACAATTTTAGCATTGCTGTGACTTTCACAGCGGTAATCTCTGTCAATGTTACCGGCTAAACAGTTTTGTTTTCAGTGTTATGTAGCAGTTTAAAGGATGTGTATAAGGGCCTGCTACACACTCACCATCGCCGAAGATTAGGAGAGAATGCCCATAGACATTAAGGAAGCTCTTGTGTCCCTTAATGTCAGGTGTTTAGACATCACTAAATAAATGTGTTATGTAGTTACAACTCAGTGTAGTATAAAGCGATTAATATTAGAAAGTCACTTCTATTTTAAATTCGATCCAAATATCTACGGATAACAGTGGCCGTTTAAAGAACGTGTTACAAAATTGTAATTTTAACAAGTAACGTTAAAACATTACGTGCATCTGTGTAAGCCTCGCTTAACTTGTGCCTGTTAAAAAAAATCGAGCGACGTACTATCTTTTGTATAACACCTTTCCGAGTGGCTCATAATGAGCGAAATGCGGTTGATGTTATTTTGACATTCCCGGTTTTAAAATTTAAAATTCGTCAGTAATTGACACGAACAGACGGCGAAACTCATGTGTTAAGTTGACGTTGATTGATTACTGGCCGTGTCAGTACACTGTTCGAATATTCAATTTCGTTTGTTCCAGTAGGCCAGTTTCATGTATAACATAAAAAATAAACAACCCAATTTTGTGGGGTTATATAAACGTGTTCGATAGATAATTATTAACGTAATTAAATGCATCCTACTCTGAATTGGTGAACTGTCAAGATGATTATGATATTAGAGAATTATGCTATATGATTGATGGTTATTTTTCGTTTCAGTATAATATCACACCTGTATTTGTCTGAAGGGGTAGGCATAGGAGTTTAGAACTGCTACTTGTCACTAATTCATAGTACTGCTACTTTTCATCAGTTTTCGTCTTATATTTGTATTAGATATTTAGAAAAAGCGTAATACCACGCCTATAATCCCCGAAGGGGTAGGCAGAGAAGTGTAGTACAGTCCCATGTTTCACCAGTTACGTTTACGTGCAATGGAATAAGTGGTGAGATTATTGCCATACACCGGGCACAGATCCAGACTTCGAGTAGACTAGAAATTTTAAATTAGAAAAATTCAATAGCACCCGACCCGGGATTTGAACCCAGGACCTCGCGATCAACAGTCGCGCTTGCAACCACTCGACCAAAAAGGCAGTCATTAGATATAAAAAAATTACAATTCTTTTTTTCCCGTGTTTAGCTGTGTACTAGTATAAGGGCCTTATCACTCACCAGTTCACATATTATACTAAACAAGATATGGAACTGGTTAAATTATGCATCGGTTAAACCTGTAAGTATTTTCAGGACAGCTCGCTTAGTTCCTAGACCTTTATAAGTTTTCGTCGATCGCAGCGAAGTCGCGCCGACGGATCTCCAGTACATTATTTAACATATGAATAATAGATATTGCGTTTACTATTAACAATTTTTACTTTGAATCAATTGTACGTATAGTAAAAGGATAATATTTTTTGTAACCTTTCATTAAGTCTCCTTCCACCTACCAACTCCTGCCCATCAGCCCTGACGAGTCTTTCCATCAACATATTCCCAGAATTGGGGGACGCTGTCAATAATTCACATGTAAATCTATTAGCGTTAGCTCGACTCTCTTTTTAAACTCATTTTTTCCCTGACACTCTTGTTACGCATTCGCCAACGAACCAATTTAGATCCTGTTCGACCCGCACAATAAAGGCTCAATAACTTAGCTGGATTGACAACTGTGTAATGTACAGAGAACGATGAATCAGTCGCCGATGTCAAAGACATCTATCGAGGTTTGAGACGAGGGGGCATCCGTGCGTGACTGTGATGTCACGAGTTTTTGCGATTGTCACATTTTTTATCAAAACGTCGAGATGGATTCTACGAATTGGCTTTCTTTATCGGTGCCAGGTTCTAGTTGTGGCTGTCGTAAGCATCGATATTTATCATTTGCAATTCAATAAAAACTATCTCTTTCAATCATATATAACTGTGATTTTAGTTAAAACATGATTCTTTCTACTACGTAAACATTTCTAGAATTTTATTAAGAGTATTGATTTTTATTAATCATTAAATAACACAAAACAAACAATATTACAAACAGTTGCCGTGACGCAAGTTACTTGGGAAATATATATAATTTTCCGCGTCAACGTACTCACATCGGTTATTGTATGAGCAAAAATGTTGGTAACAAGCAATCAATATAAGATCAAGGGTTCATTTCGGAAATATTTCGTTTTTGTCCGGAACCCTAAAACGTCGTAAAACCCTAAACGCCATCGTCACAGATATTAAATGTATGAATAAGATTTGAATAATAGCGTAGTGAAAAAAATTCAATGGGTATTTTATTATGGATTTATTTTCAGTTGTTCCCTTTGAATTATTTTGTACCAAACCGCTCTGGTCTGCTGCGCAGCCAGTTCCTGGTTCGATTTCCGATTGCATAGTCTTTTTTACTTCTTTTTTAAAAACTTATTTACGTATCTTTCAGTTAAAATGATCCATGGTAACATCACCGTTTGGCGTGCCATTGGAGCGGCTTATGTCCAGCAGTGGACGGGAATAAGCTGATGATGATGATGATGATCATCATCATCACAATAAGGAATTTTAGTTGTGGGTAGGTCTGCGTGTAGTATTGCGTGTGTAAACGGTTATCATTTGAAATATTAAAACTTATTATATATTTTTGTTTATAACCTATATACTTTCAACAACAATGGCAGTAAACTGAAGATCAATATAATATTTGCCAAAATAAAATAAAAATAACTACACAAAAATATATTTTATTAAACAGTAACTTTTCAAAGCGTCGTCAATAATCTCAGTACTGGTAAAACCCCAAAATGGACAGAACAATGATATTAAATATAAGGTGAGTTTCGCACGTCTACACCTGTAGATTAGTGCAGCCTGGTTGATTTACTTGCATTTGAAACATAATATGCAACTATTATGATGATTGTGAGCACCGCATCGCACCTCATTGTGTCGAAATACTTCGCGTCGCATCTCACCGCGTCGCAGTACTTCGCGACGCATCTCATCATGTCGCAATACTTCGCGTCGAATCTTATCCCATCGCATATCATCGGGAATCGCATATCGTTGCGGCGCACCTCTTCGCATCGCAACGTGCGCAGCCCGTTGTGCGCCATTACACGCTTATCTCTGTGTTACGGTAAAAAATTAACGATCGACTATAAACCTCGGCTGTTGCTTAAGTAGTCGTAAACTTATTATTTCAATAACTTATTCGACGGTGAACAATTAATTCATGGTTTTAATTTTAAAAGGTTTTATGTTTTGGACACCAATTTAAGTCGCAACACGAATATGTATTAAAATTTAATTGTTATGAAATAAAAGTGATGAATTAATATTGTTTGTTTTTAAAGTAGGCCGATCCGGATTTAGTTGGTATCACAGACAGCCTTAACATTGTTATTGTGAGTGGAGGCACGTGTCAAATATTGAAAAGATATTTATTTATTTAATTGGTTGTATACTTTGGTGTACTTATATGGGAGGTTCATGTGGATACGTAATGTAATTTCGCGTCTATAATCCCCAAAGAGGTAGGCAGAGGGATGTGGTACATTCCCATAATGGAATAAGTATGATATAGTGGATTTTACTATAAAAGCGATCTTAAATCATACAAATGAATTTAGATTTTGGTTTACACGCCTGTAAAGTCGGAGACATGTTTGAAAAAGTCTAAAAATCTGAGAGATTGTCTGTACAATTGTCTAAAATATGAGTAAGGTTTAGAAACAGCGCGAAAATTCTTAGGCGAAAAGAAAAAAAAATTTTGTAAGTACATAGTTTTGTACAATGGACGTTTAAAGCGAAAAGCCTCGCTTAAGCGACAATTAAATTTTTAAATCTACAACGCTCTCCATGGTTATTTGTCCAATACATTGTATATCAGATCATATGAGATCTGGTTTCGCTAGAAACTGGATAAAAAGTAAAATTTAGTGTTATGAACACAATTACCGTATAAAACGATCGTTTAGAAAAAGCGAAGTTCTGTGAAGATAACGTTAATTGGTCCAGATTTCCGGCTATGGCGAGCAAAACATCTGATTGGCTTAGATGTACACAGAGTTATTAATGTACGTAAGTTTGAGGATAATGATACATGTAGGGTAGCCATGGTTCGCCCTCCTTTGCGGATTAGTCCACTGAACGGTTAAAAGGTCTTAGATTATATTCTATCAATGTATTTTGGAAGAACCGTGTGCAGGTCCAAAACTAGTCGGGCAATCACGAAAAACGTTCGTGAGTTAAGCCGTTACATTTATAATCAATGTTAACATGTTTTACTAGCAACGTTTTGTGAGCATCTAAATGTGTACATATATGATTAAACTATGTATCCTGATAAAATTTGGATAGGCTCGTAACTAGTACATCAAATCATCATCAATGCTGCAATAATTTAAGTACACGTAGCGAACATTTACATTTGCGCACGTTCTTTCATTCGGAGTGGAAGAAAAGCGAATAAGTATATTTTAGGCAGGCGTGCTACATTCCAAGGTACATCTTGCTTACCATCAGGCGAGATTTGAGTCCATCGCAAGCCTATTGTTAGTAAAACAGAGACATAAGAATGTGGAAAAGTCCTGCTCACTACACATGAATCATGCTAACCTTACACACAGTGGGCACGGCACGCAAGTTTAGCATTAATTAACTTAAGCGTAAATGGTCTTATCATGCGCCGCATCGCTGCTTGGTAACAAAGGAATGATGGGCGGACTTTTTAATTGATTTCCGATGAAGATGCATTATGTGACACTTTCTCAGTGCCGTCATATTAATAGTGTTCTGAGGGACTGTTTAAATCTCGCAACGTTTTCAATATATTTCAGTACCAAATTAATGTTTATGTATGTTACTAAACATTTTAATAGTTCGGTATTTAGTCATATAACAGTCGGTATGTTCACAAAAACCAAGTTCAAACTAGCTATCAAGCAAAGCAAAACAGATCTTAGTTATATTAAATAAGTATTTTTTTTACTTTTAGTTACCATATGTACACAACACTTGTACGGATATACGTTTTATTATATATTTTAATTATTTTTAATTTATATTTAGGCTGGTTACCCAGACACGCTTGTAAACAAAAATAATGCAAACAGAATAAGATGAGTTTCCGCTGGAAAGTAATACATAGTTTAAAGTAATACATATTTACGTAATAATATATCATCATTATTAAAGATATACTAATATTTGTAATGAGAAGACACTTCCAGTCCAGCTTAAATTTAATATCATCAATAATTCGGTTGTTTTAAAGCGTTGTTCTTGAAACACATTTTTTAAATAACGGAACGGTATTTTTAAAATGAAAAGAAGGGAAATAAAATTACGGCTTTAAAATTTTATCACAACATTTGCATCGGGGACAGCCTGAAGCGGTGTTCGCGATGAATCAATTCGTCCAGGACCGGTTGATTCGTTGAGTTGTATCACATACATCAAGAATCATGCTTTTATTGTGAGAACAGTGTGACTTTTCCTAGGTGGTAACTGAGGAATGCGTAAAGTTTCCTATTTCGTATTAATAAGCATCAATAGCAATAATAAGCATATTCTTATAGGTATATATTAGTTTAAGCAATATGACCTCCAAGTTGATACCACTGGTTTCACCTGCGTTATTTGTGACGCAACGCAACGCAAAAGTATATGTCATGCGTCTAAGACCCCCGAATCAACAGCAGGTTACCTAACCTCTAAATGAACGGCCCGGTCTATGCCAAAACCGTGACATATTGATGGAATGTTAAAAAAAATTAATGAAAGTTTACACGCAAATGTTCACGATGTTAATAGCTCTTAAACAGCTGTAATGAACGATGCTGAAATAAACGCACTCGTGTTCACTGAAGCCTGAAAAACTAGAGATGTAACTCCTTTATCGATGTGTTAACTGATAATTATTAATTTCATTCTATTTGTCACATTGTATATATTTTATATGAAACACGTAGATCTCGTGATCAGTACGGTATAATATTGATCAGTACTCAGATTTTAGTCTAACTTGACCGCAATATTATATGAAATAATGCGTGCTAAATAAAGCTACAAAGCTACAATATTTTCAATTATAACATGTTGACACAAGTAGGTACATTTTAAGTTTTATTATTGTAATAAAAAATATTTTTTATGATGATAATTGCCAACTCTTTTATCGCTAAACTGATGAATTAAATAAGTTTAGGCGATAGTGAACGTAATTTTGGCTGGATGGAAGATTGAATGAATGAATTAAGAAGAATCACTAAAGGCCGTTATAAAGATATTTGATATTCGGCGCTCCCTGCTTACTTTGTAATGGAACTGGCGTGACGACGTGATATAAGAAGTAATTAAAGAGGTGAATACTAGAGCACAATTCATATGTCAACGTTGATCGCCGGCGCGCGGAGTGCGTGTCGATTTAATGCGATTTATAAAGGAATGTCGGCGATAACGTACATAAAACTGAGCGCCGTATCACTTTTGATTTTATATGTCACTTTCAGTGTATGTTTTTGTGAGATCATTATTCTCCAACACTCGTGATTTACGATTATGTGTTTTTATGTCCATTTTATACACTGCATTTGCATTAGAAACTAACTGTATGTATATTGTTTTGGGAGCTCGGTGTGACGAGAATTGTGTGTGGGTTAAAATTTAAAAATATTACATATGTAGTCGCATATTTATACTTATATTCTCTTTTATTATTATACCCTAACGACAGGTCCTTACAGGGTAAGCAGAAAGCACCGATTGCCACAAATATCATTATTGTTATAGACCTGACGTGGTTTTAATACATTCATGATTCGCTTCATACTCATTATATATTTATTTATATGAGTTAAATTGAAATTTCTGTATAATATTACAGAAGTCACTAGAAGTTTTATGAATTTGGCCGGTATAATTGACACGTAGCCCCAGTCATTAGCGACAATCGTGGTCCCATGAATATGCAGTAGCAATTAAAATGCAAGCTGAATTGCACTTCGTAGGTGTATGCAACGTCTTCCATGTTCAGAATTATCTGATTTATTTTGCTTTTTTTTTACTAATCCGCTATTTCTCTTGCCAGTTCGACCAGTGTGTGGTAGGTTTCTGTTATAGCTCATACAGATTAAATATATTTTGTCGATGTATTAGTAAATCGAGTGGCTGTCTACAGAATATTAGAAAAACACTTTTTTAACTAAACTATAATTAGATTTCCATTGATTATTTTATAATCGGTCTTTTGGTTTAAATTAAAACGTATATGATAAACTGTTTTTTAAATGTGGAATTTTTTGATATATGGATATAAAATATTGCGAAATTTTATTTTAAAATACACGCGTTGATAAGAGTGAATTTATTATGCACTAAATATACTTATGTCTATATTTATATACAGATGTTGAATCATTAATTCACGGAATTTCGCGAATTTATTAACGTCCATTAGATTTTATTATGAGTTTTGAACGAACGAAATATTGGATCTGGTTTCTTAGTAACAATAAATTTGTAGTATTTCATTTGTAGCTACTTAAGAGTGAAAACAGTATCAATAAGATTTATAATTAAATTTAATATTATGCACGTTAAATACAGTTTGAATTATATTATATAAAATGTCTTATATGATTATTTCAAATTAATTAGTTCAAACCGACCACGTGCAGAAAGCTAAAATATATTAAAAATCATTCATTGTTTATGATCATATTGTCAATGTCACTATAATCTGTGATTAAATAGCAATACAGATAAAATATATTGAGATAACATTTTCGAAATAAGAACCTCAGTTTAAAAATGTAATGAATTACGTTCGAATTTCGAATTCCACAGCGCCACTGGCGACATTAGTTAAAATTAAATGTAGAAACCAATTAAGCTCTATCGGTTGGAGCAAACAATTAATGCATGGTACGTAGGTGTGTTACAAAGTTGTATCGATAGTTTTATTATCTCGTCCATTTTGCATTTTTATAAAGATTTTTTTATAAAGATTTATTTGCTACAGTCGTTCTTGTTACCTGCGCATATGTTGTTTTATCATTTTTATAAACGAAATTAGCATTTATTTAAACATTTGTTTTTATTTCGACGAAATTTTAAAAGCGAATCTTTTATAATTATTTATTTTTCTGGAATGTTCGAGGCAATATAGGTTTAAAATGAAGCTGATGTAAAAAAAGTGCGTGCAATTTGTGGAACTTAAAGTACAATTTTATGGCAATTATACATACATACTTGATAAAAATAGGAATGTTTCTAGAAATCTTTTAGACTTAAAACTAGTTAAAATTCATACTTTATTGCTCTCCGGTTTCTATCTATTTATGTACTTTGTTAAGAAAATGAACTGTTATTATATTATATTGAATGTAAAACGAGTTATCACCATCATTAACCCTCCTATTATTGCACTGTTATGAAGGGTTAAGGCTGGCCAAGAGCGAGTTAGTAGAAATGAGGGTTATCAGCTAATAACTCCAAATTTGTACATAGCTAACTTTTGAAAAATGAAATCGAAATTCTAACTAAACCAAGTCAATGCTCGTTTAACTGGGATCATTCACACGTTAATAGTAACTACCTACTGTTTGACTTACGACATTTAACTGTCGAATAACGCCCACTTTCTATACAAGCAAATTATTGGCAATTAGTTCCAAGCTATGGTCCAACTATTTAGTAGGACCCTCCCATTACACCGCGTCTCTGACATATACGATATTTACGATGCTTGTTTGCAAAATATATGTACATCTTATATAAATTAAAACAAGCGACCCCAGTAAGGCGTGTCGGAATGCTAAACAATATGTTAAGCAGCTTATAAAATACATTTAGACGGTGTTACTTAGCTTTTTTATATGTTAAGATAATGGCCAACGGGTTGCGACAGCTAAGTGGTCGCTGTTGTACATTAACATCTGCAATCTACCTCGAATAGGACTATTTGAATAGGACTGTTAGAGTTAGTAATACTTTTTAATGATGCCAGTAGCTTTAACTGATAATTAGCATAGTTAGAACACGTTAACCGATAGTTTGTCACCGATAACCGTTGGAGTAAACCTGTTCTGGAGTGGAGACCACGCCTTAGCAAACGTACGACGCCTTCCAGCTAAGTGGAGTGATGATATACGCAAAGTGGCTGGCAGTGGTTGGGTACAAAGAAGTGAAAATCAGAAAAGATGCATAAGGATAAGAAAAGAAAGGCCTATCTCCAGCAATGGTACCGAACAGTCATATAATGATGATAGTGATGATGATGATTATGATGATGATGATGATGATGATGATGATGATGATGATGATGATGATGATGATGATGATGATGATGATGATGATACCCTTGCGAACTTTTTTGTAGTTCTTTTTTAGTCCTAAAATTAATTAGCACATCATTTCATCTTATCTTTAACCATCTAAGCAGCACAGGCAAAAAAAGGAAATTTTTGGGATGATGATTTATATCTTGGTTAACGTAACCTGGTTTTTTTCACATGTCTAAGTTTTTAGAAATAAATTATAGCATATGTTACTTCCTGATAATGTAGCTTTCTATTAGTGAAAAAGTGGTTAAAATCGGTCAAGTGGTCTTGGAACCTATTCGATACAAACAAACTAAACAAAAAAATCTTTCCTCTTTATAATATAGTATAGAAGTATAGATATAGATGGATCACACTACCTTAGAATAAGCGTATCAGATTCGGCATTGAGATATCCCTCGCTGGCCAGCAAGTCGAGCCGGAAGAAGCGGTTGTAGCCCCAACACTCGCCCACTTCGAAATCTGACGCGAACTCGCGAATGATGTTCTTGCTGGGGTCGCGTGACGTATGGTGCAGCATCTCCACGCGATACTCGTACCTATTGTGAGTGTAACACGTTACAGGTAAAGGGAATAACCGCTTGGGCGGAGCGAGTGCATGCACTGTAAAGCGTTGAATTTTTAATGAGCTAGTGTTATCCATGCATTTTAATCATTGACCTGGATAAAATTTATTCATCATTTATACAATTATATTAAATTAAAATTGTTGTAGCTCATAGAACATATTTATTATTACATTCATGGTATATGTATCAAAAATAATTAGAAGTACCAACATCTCGGATGTACACCAGATCACCAATATTTCGCCTATGTAACCTATATATTTGCAATTAAAATATTAACCAACAGAGGTTTAGCATCGTACTAATTAGCTAAAAATCAATTTATTCTACTCATTCCCACTCTTCCGAACACTGTCAACCGAAATACATATAAATATACCTACAATTAACACCAACATATGTATAATTATAACCCCGAACTACTCCCATGTATGGGATTAGTTCGGGGTTAATACAACACACAAATATTTTGTCGCATTCAAACGAAGATCCTCGAGTTAATAATTTTGAATTTTATTAGTACTACAAATTATTAAATTATGATAATATTCATTCAACCAGTGAAAAATCTCAATTTTTCTATTGCCACTCATCTGCCATTTTTTTACCGTCTTAGAGCGTTTATACACTATCCGATACATTGTTATCTAATGATAAACAGTCTTGGAACCCATATTCCACATACTACCCACATAATTTTCATTATGTTCGTCGGGAGCATTTATTGTTTTCATACACTCGCACAGCTGTAGAACGTGTATACCAGGGCTATAAAGTAACATTGACAGATTTGATTTTTTGATAAAATATGAAAACCACATGACGATTGCAAATTTCATTCATTTATCCACCCTGTATAATAATATGTACCGACATTTTGCGACAACCATATTGTATCGAATTATGTATAAACATTTCCGTGCATCACCCCATATATAAACAAAACAATACAAAAACTCAAGCCACCAAGCCCGCACACTTCAATGTATCAGAGCATAGAGGTTGTGGTCTACCTTACAACGTTATAGCAAATTACAATTAACCTATGGTTTATATAAAGTTGCGTAAAACGTTATTCAACTACTTCTTTCAGCTAGAAGAGACGATACAACAGATAGAAGACAACTTAACATTGCAGCTAAGAAGCGTTAAGATACACCTACGAGACATACAAACAGAAAGTACGGCCATGGCACTAGACGGAAGAGTACTACTGATGAGCGAAACAACACAGTTCATGGTGATCAAGAAGCGTTTCTTATAGCCATGGGAGTTACTGCCTTCCGGAACCGGATCAACTACCAAATGATATCAGTCTGATACGATAATCGAACATAAGGAAATGTTCGTTAAAATCTTCAACGCGATAATTTGAAATTTATAAACATACCAATCGAATATGACTTATACGTCAAATCATTATTTAAATCTACATATTATAATGAAAATGTAGTTTTTCAATTTTTTCTTTTTAACGCAAGTAAAAAGACTTGCAAAATATTACTGATCGTACAACTGCAAATGTTCGTCATAGACCAACTTAAAAAAAAAACTCCACGCACGGTTGCCACTTCCGAGATAACATGCAATTAATTTACCAGTGGTTCTCACTCTCAATATACCACTAATCCTACAGGTGTGAGAACCGAAGCGGAATACAAATTCACAGCAGTTGCAATAAGTATGTGCCAACAGACCAACCGAGTATAAGCCCTGCAAAAGGCATAGGTTTCCCTCGAAAACAATATACACAATACACTGTATGGTAATTAATGAGCATTTGATGATGTATCAGCACACAAATATCGAAGTTGTTGGATAACATGCTTCCACATAGATCTGCGGTCTACTGCTAATGAAGATGTTTCTTGTTCACAACTTACCGTTTGCCCGATCTGAATTTAATCGCAGCAGTTGTAATCACGAAATGTTACATGTTAAAAGTAATTAATGGACTCCAAGTCATTAATTTAATACTAATCCTAATTATTGAGTATGTCCATTTAATGGTCACTGATTTCATCATATTTATTTCAAACTGTTATATATGCTTTAAACATCTGAACAAATTATGAAAACACATCACATCAGCATCTCTGTATTAAAAAGCTGGCTACTTAAAGGTGATGTAAAAATATAATGTGCAGAAACACACTGATTCGAAAGAAGTTAATATTAAGATTATTAATTTTGATTTAATGTGATGATAATAATAATAAATCTGACTAAATCATGAACAGTTGCCAGTTTTACATACCATAACATCTATTTAATCTATCTTTTTTTTCTAATCATCCCAAAAACCAATGTTAAATATCACACCATAGTGATATGGTATTATATCATCACACACACATGCAGAGCCACTTACTTACATTACCCCATTACACCATATGATTATGGTATTCATTGGTATATACAGAATAGCAGGGGTACAGGACGCACTTGGAGGTCTCCGGCAGGCCGGCGCTGAGCTCGAGGAACACGGACAGGTAGTTCCCGCGCACGACGCCGTTGCCGTCCGGGTACACCTTCAGCCGCCAGCACAGCCCGTGCACGTGCAGCGGCGACGAGTACACGGGCGCGGCCGCGTGCTGCAGCTGCGTGAAGTTCACCAGCGGGAACGTGCTGCTGTCGTAGCTCGGCACGATTTCACTGTGTTCATAAACTAATTACTATTACTTATTAATTACTTTTTTTAACTATTAATTTACGAACAAAAAAGGTTTTTTGCTAATAATGTCAATCAGTCAGTACGCAACCACCCACAAATAATATTATATAATATACGTAACGTACGCCTGTAATCCCCGAAGAGGTAGGCAGACAAGGCGTGTAGTACTTCCCCATGTACAACTGGATAGTACAATCCCTTATGTGATATACTACATATTACTTACTACAAATATCTTAACAGCTCACAGCAAATTATACCTTTAACCTTACAAATCACAAGGAAAGGGATGGACCAAAGTTACTGATGTGGTACTAACGCTTGTATGGATGAAGTCTTGGATCTGTGCTGGCTGTCAATACAAATTTTAAAATAATAATAATACACACATTTAATTGGAACATGTATATAAATATTACTGATGTAGCTCAATACAATAAATTATTAAAAACACCTTTCATGAATAGACAAATTAATAGATTAAATTGAAATTAAAAGGAAATAATATTAGTACTTGCCTGTGGAAATCGGCCGGTACGGGAGCGCTCACGAAACTGGCCATCGGTTTCTTTCGAATCTGGTGAATCATCTTAGACAGCTCGCTGGTCTTCGCGATCAACTCGGATCTGGTAAAAATTTGATACAATATGGTTGTTTGAAACCAACGTCAAGCAAGATATACCAAACAAAGATATTAACCCCAGTTATAAGTTTCAAGTACTTTTTTTTTATCTAATTCTTTAATAATCCAATGACAGCATTGCAGTTGTCGGGAGTAGGGATTATTTATCAATTTTAATTTTTAAATGATTATAAACATGATTTACAGAACTTTTCAATATTATTTTTAAATATGTCCACTTTCCATAGAACCAAATACCTTATTTTTTTGAACTTTTGGAAAATTTCTTGACGTACCTGGTACTTGTATGCATGTGGTGCTCAATCTCTTGTAGCAGCTGCTCAAGTTGCTCCGTTTCCTGAGTAATGCTGTTCTTCTGGCCCATAAGCGTGAGAAGTTTAGCCTTTAACGCGGAGTCCAAACGGGAGATCATGAGCTCAACAGCGTTGCGAATCTCGCGAACGCGTTCATCCTTAGCGGCGCGCACAGATTCCACGTTACGCTCCTATGTAAAATAATAAAAAATCTGAAAATTTTTTTTTTGACTGTTCATCTGAAGATAAACCGCAGCACGAAAAATGAGACACATTTTAGCGTCTGGAAATAATACTGAATTCAAATACCAATATGCCGTGACCATTTAAGGTCAGGTGACCTACTTTGCCCGTTTGCGTTTTCAATAACATTGATAAATAATCTTAATAATATGTATACATATTTTGAATGAACCTCTCATTGAATAATCATAGACTTTCAAGTAACATTATATTATACTATGTAAGACTCACCACATCTTGCACAAGGCTAATCAGCTCCATCAGCCTACGGCGCAGCTGGCAGACTTCATCTCTGATTTGTGTCACATGTTGTTCATAAACCTCCTCCAGGGGCTTGAAGGTGTGGCCGGAATGGGTACCGCCCCAAAGGGCACACTGATGGCATATGCACCGACGACAAGTCCAGCAATACACTGAAAGTTTTTCTTGATGGCTTGGGCACCTTTGTCCAATTAAATTCACATTTTATTTGACATAAACATCTGTTGGAAAACAATGCAACCAGAAAGATAAATCTAAAATGCAATGCAAATACGATAATATCTGTATGTGTAAGGCACATAGCCCTGACACAGTTGCAGACATAACTGTTTGGTAAAGTTAAGCTGAAGATCAAGCTCAGAAGTCTGCTATTGTAGAAGCCTATGTCCAGCAATGGACAATGGCATTCACACAGGCATTTCTTTGCTCTAAAGGCCACAAGTGAGGCAGTTAGAGCTACTTGTTAGTTTTAAGTAGTTTACTTGTTGGATTTTATTACTCATTGTCATTTATTGTACTGAACCACCTCATGTCATATAATTTTATAGTGTAGGAAAAACATTATTATAAAGTTCTTAATATATTTTTAATACATTTAAAATATTTAGGAGGATTAAATTATCTATGCAGGCATATACAGTGTGTCCGGCTTCGGTCTGTACAAACGTATAGGGCGTGTAGTACGAGTCATTTTATGAATAAAATTGTTCTACATAC
>DWMG01000928.1:0-16893 GCA_018244855.1 Elbella merops
CGTCATACTTCTTTTCCTGACGTCATTCCTATTTCCATTTTCAATCGACAACTGCCTATGACATTTCCGAAGGATTTTTCATAGTATGAAAAATACTGAAACAATTAATCGTCTCATTTATTTTATGACAGAGAGTTTAACAATAAATACGTCAAGTGCATTAAATGATATTTAAGGATTTTTTTACATATTATTTTGTTTATAGCTGCAGAGGCATACGTCTAGATATAAAATAGTAAAGTATATCGTTATAGTATTGTCTTGGCATAATTAAAGTTTGGTTGCGCTGAAAACAGCCCAAGTCCTAGTTCTATTGCTACTCTTACCCCGAATGACCTTCATTATGACCTGACCGTTCATACCGTTGGGGTAAATCTGGAGGCAATCTCTATAGTCGCTCAATAAAGGTTGAATAGACAGCACGCACGGGAGGTATGCCTGGATAGGGAAATATGGCACCCTGTGCTCCCTGCCTACCCCGTAAGGGACTTGCCGTGAAGATATGTATGTCTAATTGTGAAATATCTGTTAGAGTTCTTTAAGCTACCTCGAAGTCAAGTTCGATCAAGTTAGCTATATCTATGCGTATAAGAGATCGAACGTCTAAAGTTCTCACAGCAACGAATCAGTTGTTAAAAATCAACTCACTAACGGTCATCTATTCAAAAGTCAACAAATTCTCTAGAGTCATTTCACCCGTGGATACAATTGATTGCTCACAGTTTGAGAACTAACATCAAACTGACCGTAGTGCAGTGTAGATCGATTAACAACGATATTGAATAATTTATTTGTCATTTTAATATAGTCTAACAAAATTTCATAATTCAAACTTTAAGACCAAAGACATAGTTCAGCATTTTCAGAAAGTGACAATAAGAGACAGATCGCTAGGCGCAAGATAAAATACGATTATTAAAAAAACAATCAGGTATATATGTATATGCGCATATGCTCACACAGTTTATTATCCCGAAGTCCTGTATTGATTTCGGTTTTATTTATCCCCCTGCTTTCACATTGACTTCCTGACCACGACAGTCAGTCGCGCTGCATTAGTTCTGGGTAAAAATGTACAATTAATGCGTCTGCAAGATAAAATTACTCTGATTCTTTCTATCATCCAAGTACCTATCAAACAGAGGCTGGATATTGTAAAAGAAAACAGGAAGCCTGTGAAAGCAGAGAGCACTTATATCGATGGGATGGGCACGGCAGAGGCGATTACAGTGATGGTCGAGCTGCAAATTATCTAATGTTTAAAGAACCTCACAATAACATAAAATTGTTTTATTCGCAACAGATCACCAGAATAAGTCGCCAGTCTGAAAGCAGCGTAAGCCGCAAGCTATTAAATATTTTCGAAAAATGTTAGTATACATAGAGGTGAAGTTGGAATTTAAAAACTGAAAGATAAAATTTAAATTATCGTAGCAATATACTGAGCTAGACTGAGAAAGGTTTAAAAGGAATCATTCATAATTATAGGTTGACATATGCGCGCAGCCGTCATAGCCTAGTGGTTAAGAATTCAGCCCCTCACTGCGGGGTTGCTGGGTTCAAATCCATGGCGCGCATCTCTTTACAAAAGTTCGTTTTAAATTTAAATATCACTTGCTAACGGTGAAGGAGAAGATCGTGAGGAAACCTACACACCTTAGGACTTATAAAAAAAATAATTCTAAGGTGTGTGAAGTCTGCCAACCGCACTTGGCCAGCGTGGCAGACTGTGGCCTTAACCCTCCAAATATGAGAAGAGACCCATATTCCAACAGTGGAATTATAATGGGTCGATTATGCGCTCAGCAACGACCACCCAATGTAAGATATTTTCAACACATTACCATCCACCGAGCCACTCACACGAATTCCATTTACCTGCAAAAAGAAAACAATATATACATATATAAGCAAAAAGAAATAAAAATGAAACGTTTCAGAACGGAAAGTCATTATAATTATCAGAACAACGTAAACATTGTTGTTTGTACAGAAATTGCGACACTGAATGGTCGTTGCTTATTGTGAAATGGCAACAGGTTGCCAGCTCACGGTCGTCCCTTTAGACGAAAACTGATTCCAAATTAATTGTCCAAATATTTACCCTTTCAGAATTCAAAAAATACATAGTGTTAACTACCAGTATACCTGTAAAAACGTGTCATAAAATTAGGAAGATAGTTATGTTGCTGCAGTTTGTGTTGACTAATTATGAGTTTAAAAGTTGTGTCAAGATTTTTTTTTTCACTTCGTTACGCAACGTGAGTCTTTATTTATACTGTACACAGATAATACAAATAATTTTATTGTACGTCCAATAACGTAATTGTCGTTTTATAAGGAATTTATGTTATTAAACAATTATTTCGTTTCTACCTGGCATGTGTAGACCGATGCATAATTTTATACCATAACAATTAAAATATACTGCCAAAAATATTGGTTAATAATTTTTGTAGATATTTCCTTTTTTTAGTAAAGCCTCTGCAGAATCATGTCTACGTTTCTGAAGCAAAATTTGTTGATCTTATCAAATTTACGATTGGCAAGCCGCAAATGGCTCCAGTTGGATGTTAATGCTGGAAGACAAACATTGGGCCGTAGAACATTTGACTAAACGTCGACAGTCGACCACAAGGGTTCCTGCGTAAACGGATTACAAGGACAGACCCTTGTTAGAATCAAAGTGTTGACTGCGGACCCAATGGCTGTCAACTTGGACGCGCCATCTCTTAAGCCGTGAGGAAGTGCCCTTTGTTCTCAAATTACTCCCTTAATGAAGCAAGTTTAAATTTACTACGCTATCAGTTTTGCACTATAAACCGTTTAACTAATATTAACTAGGATAATTCACAATAAACGTGTTCAGTGTAAAATGTAGGTACTATTAGTGGTCATCTAGCGAATAACTCACTTCGCCCCGCACTCACAAACGTGTCGGGATTAAAAGCGCAGTCTGTCGATCAATTCGCTCGACTTATTCAATGCGACTAACATGTGAAGGTCGGGAACAGCATATTCTTTATAAAATTCGCAAGTAGAAGGCAATTAAATTATATTTTCCAAAAAAATAGGTATATGTTACACACGTAAACAATTAACGGAATCATGCCTTCGTATATGGTTGAGTTAGATAAACGAATCGATGCGATTTTAAGACGTTGTTTAATTGAGTTTTTTTGTCTAAAATGTAATACAGTCCTTACGAGTACATGCTACGAGTTAAACTGGCCTTCTCTATTTATGTTTTTCTCTTACAAGTGGCAGCTCTTGAAGGATAATATATTTCAGAACAAATTGAATAAGCCGCACAAGAAAGTGCTTGTGACCCGGATTGTTCACGAACAAACCTGAACTTCCCGAAGTTGAGCAAAAAATTTGCAATAACTTAATAGAAGGAACTTTGTTTAAGACAAAGCGTCCTGACTAAGCTGTTTGAAAGATTTATCTGTAAACAAAATTATCCGGGTACTTAATTAAAGTACGTAACCATCGTCAACTTTTCTTGTTTCTGAATAAACATTTTTTGACCGAAGCGCTTTGATTAATTTAATTTCTCTAGAAAAAAATGTAAATAGACCTTATCGTCATTATGTTACGTTTACAATTATTACATCAGTTTGCTATGATGATGATGATGATGTTGAATATAAAACGGATACGATCAAGAATGTTAATACTTTTTCAATTGACTATTAAATTCTTAATAGCTCGATGTCACAGTAACAAGTTATCGATTTGTGATCGGATAAAAAGCCTATTAAGGACGTGGTTGCGGTTACAGAATGACCTAATTGATTGATTAGCTTGTAATTGAAGTCGGCTTCAGTCCAATCTTGCAATGTCAATGTCAGCTAAATGTCACCCCAAATTAATTAACGCGTGGTTAGGAGGTTTCCCATATTAATTCAATTAGTGTACGTTATTACTATATTCTGACGTAGTATGCCAAGTGATCTATTAAGGTTTACTAAGTGCTCATACACACGTATAACGCTTTACCATTTAACCATCGGGCTTCAACGCACATACGCTATCAGGTAAACCACAGCACGGGAATATGATTGACTTAAGTGCAATACTTCCTAAAGTAGGCTGTCTACTTCTTCTAGAACATAAAGTAATACGGATTTTGACGAAATTATAAATGGTGAATTTGTAGAAAATCATTTCAAATTTTCCTGCTACTGCTTGTCTACAGCTCACTGTACATTTATCGGCTGCGTTTACTTCGCTATTACTTAGATGCTCGTATCATTACGCATTCATTCATAAACTGTTCAAAACTCTAATTTATGGAAAGCCACATAGAGGATTCCCTGCTGAACCTAACCTTTGACCAGGTATTACAACTGCCAGTACGAATTTAAATTTCATTTAATTATTCATTCTCGTCTCGTGCAGATGAGGTCACAAACTTACACGCAGGTACCCTTATTGCCCGCGGCGTAAAGTCCGATTTCCGTAATCCCGCCACTTTAATACAAAACACAATTCGCATGCCGCCAACACGCATTTATTACTTCCGAGTAAATTCAACGGTAGAGTTCATTTATCTGCATTCGTTTTTACACCACGGTTCGGTTTTATTCATTCCATGCGTTTTAATAGTCTACAAACGGCTTTTTTTAATTTCCTGTGTCGTTTTGTTATCAGAAATATGCCTGTAACACCAAAAACAAGAACACCAAAACTTTATACAGTGAGCGTATTATAAATTTCACGTAAGCTATAAATAGCGCCTAAGCTGTGTGTCCAATATTTGGACAAATTCCGTCAAACTCAGCAGAAATATTGTTTGGCCCTCGTATTTCGAGTAAACAGGTTGAAAATATGACTATTTATTTTATTGGCGCTGACAGTGTTTTAGACGTGGTGGTAATATATAATGACAGATTGCGTAAATAATATAAATGGTCAGTGTTCGCAACCATGTCTTCTACGACTCGTGACAAGCTTTTGATCACGCACATTCGAATATTGGTTCATTTTCGATCTTCAGAACTATGGCTCTCACTCAAAATACAGACATAAGGCAGAAAATAAAAGGCATCTGTCCTCATACAAAAGCTTTTGGTCATTTACATTCAACTATCAGTACGATGGAAAATAACCAAAAATGTTCAAACCGTCCAGAGGTGAGGCTCAGTGCATTTAATTAACGTGGTAATGGTTCAGAAACTAAAATGCTGATTTTTATGTGAGGAAAGAGGCGAACAGATTTCCAGGTCATTTGACGCTAAGCGCGTTGCTTTAAAAAACTTTAAAGCTGACTCCAGATAATACTGCTAATAAATCTTAGATCTGCATTAAGTTTTTTGGGTGTGTTAAGTAAAATTAATGACGACGACGCGGTCGTATCGTTAGCGCATAATATATCGAAGCAAAACACGACGTGGATAGATTCTGGTGATACTGGTTCGTGATTATGTCAGACATGTGCATAGAATGTGCCACGACTGTGGTAATGAACGACGCACATTACATAATGCAATTAATCAGATTATGCGTCCTGGTTGAATAGTCTGCGTGTTTTACCAACTTCATTGTTTCTCCGACACATACGTCACCCCTCAACGTTTCACTCGCCGAAGTGTAAACTTACACCCATATTAATTGGATTCTGTGCGACCATCCATGATGTCAATCTTTGCTCTGCGTTTTCGTTTCCATCGCATACCAATGACATAATCCTTTTAAAAAACTTTTGATTGTTGCCTGTTCCAATATTGTTTTTTTAACTGCTCGATTACAATATTCGGTGTTTTCTAAAATGAGTCCTTCCAGAAACATTTTTCCTAATTCAGACTGCTCCATATCGCTTTAGTCGCAACGGTCGAAGATTTAGAAATTGAACCAGCATATCATTTCAGTCCGAATTGACAAAGATACAGGTCATAAACCGGCCCTAAAGCCCAGTTGTCATTTGTAACCATTACCAGACTAATGCTACATTGCAACGCGATAGATTTAAATTGTTTTTATAAATACATGGTATGGCTTTTTTCCACCATCTTTTTCTTCAATTCTTCAAATATTGAGAAGCGAAGTCAATGAATGAAGGAAAATCTTAATTAGGTATATGGATATGTTTATATTGCATATAGTCGATAAAATGAATAAAACAATTTAAATATGAATTTGAACCAAAGCCACCTTAGGTTTTAAACAATGCTCAGTGATTTGTATGTAACTGTAACCAGGCCGCCAAATAAAGGAGCTTTCCGAAACGTGGAAGAAATATTTGCTACTGGCGGTAACCCATGTAACGGTCAAGCGAACTCGACGTTACCCAAATTGACAAATCGTTTACGATCTGCAACTGTATTAGGGTTACTCTCCACTCAATTGCTTTATACAAGAACCATTTTAAGGTACATTAACAATTAACTCGAGGCTAATTTTAGCGATAAAGATAAAAGTTGTCCATTTGCATTGTTAGTGCGCGAGCACATCGGTAATTTTCTAGAAATTTCCATTTATTAAAAAAAAATTAAAAATGACTTATTGTTTCGTTTCTGTACTTCGCCACTTAATTATCCTCTTAATTATTTAAGAATTTAAAGATTGTCATAGTGTGGGAAAGTTAAAACCCTCTTATCTTTCTGAATTATCACAAATTAATAGTCGACCAAGCGTCGTGACTCATTTGGGCTTAATATCATCCCATTTGGGTACTTAAGTAATAATGCCACCGCAGCTACAGATTTAGCGGCTTTTAAGTGCCGTAAATCTACACCTGAAATTTTAGCGACAAATCTTAGATTAGGTTAGGTTTGTTGCAAAATTTTTAAATATAGATTTACGGCACTTAAGAGAGCCCAATCTGCTGCGGTGGCGTTAACACGTAAGTACCCGTGTTTTGTTTTGTTCAACACTTTTCGTTTCCTGTGTTGGGTACCGGACTCCTCTCAGAATGAAATGGTTGAGGACACGGTCCGCCACGCTGGTGCAGTACGGGATGATAGACTTGTAGAACATTTTCCAACGTAATACACACAATAAATAAGGAAATATATAAGGATTTTAAAAATCTACTTTATATAAGATTCGGCTGATCCAGATGATACATTAATTAATCCTTTGAAAATTGTTGAAAACTAATTAGAGTTAACTAATAACTAATAAAAATAAACTCATTTTTAATATGTGTTAAATATGACTCCAGTATTTATTTAAAACCTTGTTTGAATTTTAGTATCAAATCTTTGTAGATTTACTAAGCCACTTTTCATCGTACATTTATTTACGAAATATTCACCGATGAAAACAGCACCGCTTGTACCGTTTTGCTTTGTCCAAATTCGTTTATAACCGTGAAATAAATTCCTAGCTGATAAATTTCCCATATTTTAGTTTTGACAGTTTGCTTTTTATCTAACCCAATGAATAGTAACTAGATTAAACTGTTCCGAATTTGATTTTAATCCATTCATATTATATGGACAAGTCTCGACAACTGGTTATTTCACTGCGTTGGTAAGCATGGGTTACTATCCCAAAGAACGTGTAAGAGTGTTAATTAGGAATACTATGAATTACAGTATCTACTGTTAGTATTATTTGTATACGACAAGCCTTCCTTTATTTAAAGAAGAGGCTCATGTCTAACAGTGGCCCTACCAAAGGGCCGTTGACGATGATTATTATGATGTATATTACGAAAAGGTAAACGTTAATGAAACTATTATTACAGTAAGTGAATCAATTAAGTTCATGTTTATACAAATCTTTCTTAGGCTTAACGGAAATTTGCGAAACGCAAGAACATTTAAAAACAAACAAGTGGGATAAAATATATAGCGCACCTGATGTCCATATTTAATTTATTTCCATGTGTATTCCAATTAAAATTGAACCATAGGTTGTAATTTTAACCGCCCACAACGTTAAAAAAATTTAAGATGACTTGAACGAGTTCATAAATGTGGAGCCTGATCACGTAAAAATACGTTACCATAGATTTAGAAGAAGGATTTTTATATGAGAGCGATGGGTAGCATTGAAAACAATTAACGGATTAAGTGAAGCATAGTCCTCTCGGCCCAGCGCGTGTGATAACGAGAACACGAGCACTGTTGCTGAATCGACATGTTTTATCTCCGTACAGATCTCAGCCGTAGTGACAAATTCTTTTTTACAAAATATCTGCACTATATACATATTACATTAATTCTTTTCATAGAAATTGTTGCTGCACCTAATAGAGATCATCATCATCAGCCTATCTCAGTCCACTGCTGGACATAGGCCTCCCCTAAAAGGGGGTTTATGCCCGTAATCTCCACGCTGGGCGCGCAGGTTGGAGATCGGACCTAATAGAGACCTAATAGAGATATATATAGGAAATAAATAAGAGATATTATATGAAATAGATTTTTAGAAAAAACTTTCGTTAGTATCGCTAGAATGCCTCGTAATTGAATGTCTATTTGCCACATTCTGAATGGAGTAAGCACAGAAATAGATCAGCTTAGTCTACTGACAGAAATAGATACTCCCATGTGCTTGCGTTAATGTCTCTGAACAGTGGATTCTGATGTTCAATGGACACTTTATGCCCATTTACCGGTCTCTCGGAAAGATCACAGAGATCAAAAACCATGCTCAGATCCAAGCAAAGTGTTATTTTCACATTGTATCTATAAACGACCAGTCTCCCATCAAAATAACCTTTACAGAGCTGGTTGTCACTTGCAATTTGCAAAATACACGTGGCATCTGATATGACATGCGAGTAAAAGCTATATAGTTATCGTATCAAAACATTTTTGAAGGAATTGATTAAATAATATCAAAATAATACAGAACCGAGCTATTTTAATAACTATGTGTATCGAACAAAATTGAAAACGGGACCAAAAAAACGGGACGGTATAATTATCAATCATTATTTGGAATTTCTAACCTAATTCTACTTCAACACGACGAATTTGTCAAAATTTTACATTTTGCCATATCACATATACCTATATAATTTTCAGTTTATTGCAAATTCATTCGTTTTCACCACTCAGAACATACGAGTATTTATCTAGTTTCATACGAATTATAATTTTTTCTCAAGTTAAATAAGATTGTAGATTATTTATTATACAAGGATTAAAAAGCGTGATTTATGAGGTCACTTGCTCTGAAAAACTGCCAGAAATTATACAACACGTGTACTTCAGTATGGTTCCTAAATTGTGTGTCAAGATTTATCGCTACCATAATTTATGACAAGAAAACATGGCCATATATTAAATGAGATTGCTTTTATTTAAATGAACCTGCCAGCACTATTTATTATCTCGTGTTTCTAGTTTTGTCAAAATTTTTTTGTCTGTGAAAAATTTTAAATTTCCTCAACATACAGTTCAATGCAAATAAACGCTATGCGCCATTAGGATCGAAAATCATAATGTCTTAGGTACAGCAAAAAAATATTAAATAACAAAATGTCATTTTCTAGCAATAAAACACTTTAAATCGTTTAAAATCAGAAAAAAAAACTATCACATAAGCAGAGAAACGTCCCCGGGGACTGAACACCTGCTCCCACGTCATCTAATACTTGATATTTTAAAAATTCATATAATACGCTGTATCTTTTCATTATCATTATTTTTGTTATATAGAAAATTTTGAGACCATATGTTGGAATCCTTACAATCCTGACGTGCTTCTTTTATGATCAATATTTTTACACACACGACCGTTCTCGAGACACAATTATAATTTAATTTATTATTGAATTAATTAATTAAAATAAAACATAATTAATTTATTTATTATTTTATATTAAATATCAATTTTATTTTACACACCAAACATATTAACTTCAGATACAATTAATAATTAACATCTTACGCAACTAAAGTCAAACAAGTTATGAAATCTTTACGTAACTAACGAGATACCGGAGAGTTTAATGGAATAGAATATAAGCGGCCTAAATCCGCCTTGCAAAAATAAATGGTGTTTTTATTTACAATAAAGTTAAAACGAGATGTTAACCTAAGTGTGCTCGGTTTAGTTCGGAGCAAACCTTTTATACATTCCCCATCGTACAGTCGTTACCGTGTTTCAGGTAACACATAACGCCATCTGATGGAGGCCAGTCGAACAATAAACGGTCACGAGATCAGCACCTGCTAGTGAGACGCGAAGTGACCGGTACCCACTAACAAATCTCAACCCTCAATCAAAGTAGTAAAGTTCAAAATGTTTGCTAAGTTTCAATTATTCGAATTTCAATCCCTTTTATTTTTCCCCTGTTTCGTTAATGTCACGTGCAAATAGTTGACCTTTTTTACTGTAATATTATTATCTAAAAAAAATGTAATTTTGTTAATTGCAGCGAGGCGATAGAGCCGAAATTATGGTACAAAACATCCAAAAATTTCTATACTTCCACTCGTAAATACGCTAGTTAAGGAGGTGCATAATATAATATGTTTCTTTACTACCATGTTACGGAGCTTTTAGGGCAGGATTTCTGGAACCATTGATGAATAGACACAGATTATTTATACATAAAGCTATGTATCAACGGCGTCTCTTATTCTTTAAATTACTATTGAAATAAAAAAATATAAAACCGTTGAGTTCTACGCGAGAAAGCGCTTAATGCTGTTTGTTGAATGACACTTTTTTTATATAAAATTTGCAAAATACGTTTAATTGAGAAGCCTATTTATAATTGGAACGCAATAACGCTTCCCAAAATACGCTATTAATACCTTAATTACAATATTATCCAACGAGCGAGGTCTGACATTATCTAATGATTTTAACACATACTGTGTTAACACCAGCTCCACTACGTAGAATTTCGAAGGAATGACTAGCTTTTTAATTCAATAATATTTTAAAAAATATGGATCAACAGTTGTGCGATAAATTTGTGATAAATTAATGTTATGTTCTGCATAATTCTTGTTTAAAAAAAAAGTTATCCGAAATATAGTCGACAGATCGCTAGATACAAAAGTGTAACCCGTTGTGACATATGGCAGTTTTGGGTAATAATTAGTATGTTTGTAATGCAAGTATGAATTGATTTCTAAAACTATTTCTAAACTTTTTTCATATGTTCTCGTATGTCTTCGTAGAATGTGCATAATATAAGCCTGATCTCCTATTTGACTAGATATTCCTACAATCCTATTTTAGCGGTATAGTTAGTTGAAGGAGAGCTGAAACTCGGGGAAACTAGAACTGAAATGGAATTGTTTACTGGATCTTTTGCACTTATATATATGACAAGAGGCTTTAACTGAAATCCTTCGAGTATTTGGTCTCTGCGTTAATAGATTAGCCATAGAATGATTAGCTATAGAAAGGATTTGTACACAAGACAGTTAAATTTTAAATATAGAATTCGTTATTATCATTTTACTTTCCCATTTATTAATATCTGCTATATAAAGAGAAACTTCTGAACTATACTACGTGTAACAATACAATATTATTATTAATATTAAATTATAGTAAATTCTGAAATTATTAATGAGTACCAAAACTCCATCGATCAGAAGAAAAAACGTATTATCCAAAACAATTTATGACCGAAGAAAATGGGCCCGTTTCCGTTCTTCCAGAAAATCGCAAGTCGATTTCCGTCCATTATCAACATTCACGGGATCTAGAGAGAACAAAATAAATTATTGTTAAATAAAGAGCATGTTTTACCGCAGCCTCCTGCCACAGCTAGAGCCGGATAATACTCTTATTGATAGTAAAAAATAAAGGGATGAATATTAAAGATACCACCATCACTGTAATTATCATTACAATAACCACGTTCTACGATTAAACAGGGTACAATTAACCGCTATAGAAACAGCAACAACCAATAGTAAACTTCATTACACTAATGGAGGTCAACGTAACATATTTTTTAGTACATATCATCATCATCAGGCTATTCCCGTCGACTGCTGGACATGGGCCTCTTCAATAGCATGCCACTGAGCTCTATCTTCAGCTCTTCGAAACCAACCGCTGCCAGCCACTTTGCTTATATCGTCTCTCCACCTAGTTGGAAGGCGTCCTACGCTACGTTTACCAAGACGCGGTCTCCACTCCAGAACACGTTTGCTCCAACGGTTATCGGTTCTATGACAGATGTGACCAGACCACAGCAACTTCAGCTTGCTAATTCCTACATATATAAATATGTATATATAGCAAGGTATTTATTAGAAATCGAGCGTGGTGAAATTTTGGAGTGTACTACACTTCTCTGCCTACCCCTTTGGGGATTATAGACGTGACGTTGCGGTTTTAAAATAGAAGTTTAATTCAACAATTCATTAAAACTATATAATAAAATGTTATTTTTGTTTGTACTTCTTGTTAGCTCGTCTGCGATTAGGAAAATGTTATTTGGGCTTCTAGAATAATACCGGAAAGCGTCGAAAAATTTTTTTTAGTAAATTTTATCTAATTTAGCATAAATATTTCACTTCTATTTCCGGTTTTATTTAGTAAATAAGACACACAAGCAGATCATACACTACACACTCTTTGCTCTAACTGTGGCACATAAAGTTGCTGAAAAGACTTCCGAAAACTTTTCAGTAATTTGTTAATCTAAATTTAAAAAATCCTTTCATAGCAAGCATTTTTCCTGAAAATAAAAACGTAAAGCGTAGTGCACCGCTTGGAACAACTAATTTACTTCAAAGAACACCTGGGATTTCATAATTTCTGCGGACTTACAAAAAGTGAGAGATGAGAAACCGCGGGAACTTTGCCGCTCAAATGAAACTCAGTTGGCATTCTTAAACTTTCACAGTCAAATGATATGACTCTAAATAAAGAATTCTTTAATGAATATTTGTATAAAATGTTTTTACATTGCATGAATTAGTAAAAACGCACTACCGTTAATAAAGTGAAAACGCACCAATATCTACGAAATAATATTAGCTATTCGGCGTGCAATTCATTTATTTGACCGCTAGTAAAAAGAAGTTCATAATAAGTACAATATAAACGAATTATAACTCTCTTATTAAGTTAAAAAAACCTTTATTAAAAGATGTCAACCCTGGATTGAAGACTATACATTCGTAATGTAAAGGATTATACATCGTGATAAAATCGAAAATTAGCTTTAAATCCGCTTTCAGCAAGCATAAAGAGAAATGAAAATATACGCGTATATATGTAGAATGTAGTCCATCGCAAATACTATGAGAAATAAATCTATAACAACATCAACGTCCATCGAAAGTGGACAACAGGAGACAATATACAGAATCCGACGTGGGAACGAATCAATCTATCTTAACACAACAACCCTGAGATACGGGTATTTTTTCAATAGCGACGAGAACATTCCAATTTCGAACAAAATGTTATTACTCTTTCATGTGCCTTGCCTTAAAACAATATGCTTTTACCATATATAAACGAAAGAAATCATGGATTTTCAAACACATATTAAACTTTGATGTCGAAATTGTAATTCATTTACTATTTCTTGACGCTTAACAAACATACATTGAACATTTAATATTCACGATCGGCTTTCAAAGCCACTTTTATAAAAGGTAAGAAAAACAACTTACCTGAATTAAGAAGAAGAAAAAAAAAATAAGTGTTTTCTTACGAGAAAGTTCATGTACATAGATATATAACATGTCAACAAATAAACCGTATAACATTATGTAAAACGATGTACAGGAGAATTATAACATGACCTTTAATTCACTGTGACGGTGAATGACATACTGTGACTTGCTTTTGTTACGGCAAATCCCTACACTCCCTAGTTAATAAGTATAATTGTTAGCTCTGTATGTTGATCTGTAGCTACATACATTTTACTTTATTATTAACATAATAATTACCGCCACTGATATAGGAGCCAATGATTTACCTTGAATGTGTATCCCGTACTCCGTTGCAGCCGTCTCAGAGGGATCTAATGTCGTCGTCCTCTTAAGGTGAGCTAACGTCAAACTTTTTTTCAAAAGGGCAGACCAACTTTACAAGCTCCCGCGGGAGCTGATAACTCTCAACAAGTGATTTGTAGCTATAAGTTCTAACTTTAGGAAAATTATTCGTTTAAAAACACTAAAGTACATCAATTTTAGGATGAGCACTCGTAGATTTGAACATGTAGTCTTCGTAGTAGATCCGGTGCCATATGTCAACAAGACAACAATTAGTAGACACGGTATACATTATCTAATCGCGGAATGCTGCGAATTAATATGCATACATTGCAATAATGAACACATTTATTATGTACTTTATTGTTTAAAGAGTTGTGGATAAAATTTCCATCCACACACAGGAAGTTCTGGTTTCAAATACTGACTTATCTCTCTGACTATACTGTACTGCGATTTTTTAAATTAAACATCATTATGTACAATGGTGAAGAAAAACATCATGAAGAACTAAACTAAACTTAACCCTCAAGTTATCTACTCTTGCATTGTTCCCTTAGGGGTGTGAAGTTTGCCAACCCGTACGTGGCCAGCGTTTCAGACTAGGAGCTATTTTACTCATTCTGAAGAGACCCGTGTCCAAGAATTGAATGACAAAAGTCTAAATGGTGATGAAAGTACCTGCTTAAAATAAACTGAACTTATACTATTGTGTATATTTGTCCTTTACTAATAATAATAAATAATAATAATAATAAATAATATCTAATAATCGAGCCATTATAATTCCACACATACACATACATTATAATTATAATTCTCATATTGAGAGGGTTAATATAGTCATGATGTTTTCATTCACCGCTAACAAGTGATATTTAAATTTAAAATGCACTTTTGTAAAGAGGTGCGTGCCATGCGTGCCATGGATTTGAACCCTGCACCCCCGGAGTGAATGACTAAATTCCTAACCACTAGGTTATCACTGCTTATAGCTATCACAGCTATTTGTCCTTTAACAAACACTTAAATGTCGCCTTCAATAGAAGACCCTTCTAAAGAGTCTTTACATATGTTATCACTCGTACATATCATGAATATTTAAAACATGCGCCTGCAACTGGGTACAACACAATACGTCACTTATTGATCAAGGTCGCCCATCCAATATTTAGCGGAGTCCCTTTCAGGTTCTCAACCCATTCCCAAAAGCGGATCCTTGGCATAATATGGTCGTAAAAATAAATCGAATTGTAGCGTAGAAGTTTCTGGAACTATTGAAATTGGATTACAGGGGTCCGTTTATTACAGACCAAAAGCAGCCTGGAAGTAAGGTCACATAACTGCGTGAAAGATAATTGTGGAATAATTTCGAAAAGGAAACTCTATTTACTGAAATTAGATACTATTTTCAGTATAAATTAATGTACATTAAGACAAGATGCGAGCATAACATAATTGATAATATGCATTAAAATCTCCAACTGTTTATTTTTTTTCCTATATTGTTATGTATATGAGAAAGGGCGTGATCCGATGGTTCGGGCATGTTAAAAGAATGCCTGATGAAAAAATGACAACGCAGACATACAATGCGAATGTTGATGGACCTAGGTGCCAAAAGAGACCATGGCTCGACTGTCTTGACCAAATAGATCGTGTTCTGACTGATGGGGGAATTAGAAGTCTCCGAAACCGGCGCGAATGTATGAAGAAATCGGTAGATTTGAAAGAATCACGGCTGGTATACAAAGATATTTGGTACTCCGTGCTCTCTGCCTACCCCATATGGAACTTCGCGTGATGAGATATGTGTGTATATATTTATTATGATGTGATAGATATGTAGATCTGATAGATAGATTTTTAAGTATTCCTTAAAAACCATCTGTTGTAGTGGATAATGAAGTTCAACATTAGTTCGTAATTTTTTTTAATTTTTTTTTTTGATGATCCTAAACCTCGTTTGATGTTTTATACATAGAGGTGCCATTATTATATTTCATCGCAGTGGAAATCTGGGAGTCGTTACAACCTATCAGACGCGGCAAATTCCAATGAGAAAACTCAAGAACAGAGTAGAGTTTTGGCCCTACAATATAGAAGTTGTACTGGAATGCGTTAAGTGAAAAAGTATGAGATAGATATTTTCTCAATGGCTACAATCTAGACCGAACATTTACATACATTTCGAGATCTTTGCTCATTTGACGGCGATTCACTGAAGATGGTTACAACTTCGTGACTAAGAGTTTGGCCAGATATTATGAAAGTTGCTAATAATAAAAATTAAAATGAAAATTTGATTGCACAAACATCAACCAAAAAAATATCATCATTTGCGAAAGGCTGCAGGAAGATGCTGGATGCGACAAGCCGAGGACTGTGTCCAGCAGTGGAATGAGATAGCCTGATGATGATGATGATGATGAAACACCAACCGATTAGAGCATGTTTAAAATTTGTAAATAGAAATCATTAATTTTTTGCTTCCTAGTTTATTATGAGTTTTCACAAATTTTCAAGTTTCATAGTTCTATTTCAAGAAACCTATTTATTTTGCACGTGAAAATCTCGCTATTCATACAAATCCAGTTCTCATGCGGTCTACCGAATTCAAAAGAGCCAGTTCTAAATATCCATGTGAAAGCTTAACGAGCACTCGTTATTCCAAACCAACAGATCATGTCTTCGTTTTGTGACAATAGAAAACTGCTTACCTGTTGTACATAATGATGACCTGGAGTATAATTGTATGAAAATTACTGACCGTTTAATTATGTCATATTAGGTCATATCTCTCTCTCTTTCTCTTTTCAACCCATTACAATTCCACTGCTGGAATACGGCTCTCCTTTCATATTGAGAGGGTTAAGGCCATAGTCTGCCCCACGCTGGCCAAGTGCGGGTTGGCAGAGTTCACACACCAAAATTTTTTTTTTTTATAAATTCTAAAGTGTGCAGGTTTCCTCACGATGTTTTCCTTCACCGTTAGCAAGTGATA
>DWMG01000929.1:0-16889 GCA_018244855.1 Elbella merops
GCATCGACAATATTATCATACGAACTCAATAACCGAAAAACCAAATGTACTCTCTGCTCACCTGTTCAATTTAATCGTCCATTTACTCCCTAATTAACGATTGCAGTTAAGTTTAAATTGGTCCACAATAACAGGTTGAACCAAAGATGGACTGTATGATTACCGTATTTTTTAAACTCTACAGATTAATTGACGATGTCACTGGCAATATGTACTATTCAACATTATTGAAACTGTCCGAGAAATTACGACACCGATTCTATGAAAAGGAATAGTACCTACATTTGCTAATGGATAACTTAAAATTCTCTTCGAAAAACTTTTATTATATGAAATGTTTGATAAATTGAACTCAGTACAATTTTTTACGTTATATGTGTTTTACATAAAAATGTGTTAAATGTGTTAAATGAGTAATGATGTAATTATTTATAAAGTTTCATTAATGTACTACAATTATGACAACCGTATACATAGGTAATACATAGGTCTCATACATCGCACGAATAATAGCTTTTGTAATCACTCCACCTTAACGTACAAGTAAACAGTTTGATAACACAATAATTAAAAATATTATTAAGGGTGATTATTTTTCGGGTAAATTTAGAGTATTATGATATAAGCTAATATTATTTTAAATAAACACCTAATAAACATACTAATAAAGTTATCATGTAGGTATATTAAAATTTCTGGTGCCATTTGTTGAATAAGAGAGAGAGGGACAGAACTGCTTTCATATTACTATATCTCACTTAACTATTATTCATCTAAATTTTCATACATTATTATTAATAACACGTGGCAGCTGTCTAACTACAAATTGATTAAATAGCATTGAGAAGGCATAAAACAGCTAATTATGAAAAATTTGAGTTCCCTATAAATCGAGGTTGCAGCTAAAATAAAGTATAAATGTCAATGTACATGTAAAGTTTTAAGTGTTCTACATTTATAACTGACATTACAGTACTATTAAAGGGCGCATAAGACCAGTATTGATTATTTTTGAAACCGGCATGCGTGTATGGAAAGAATGTTGGAAGCAGAAGAACTTCAGGTCTATAAGTTTGCATGAACTGCTTCATCATCATCGTCAGCCCATCATCGTCCACTATAGGATAGGACACTATAAGATGGAACATAGGTCCCTTCAATGAATGGCGCACCGCTGAGCTCGATCTTCAACTTTCCCTCACAATAAGTGCTTAATGCCTTGAATATTTTAATATTATAAATAATACAAGCTATATAAAACAATTCTAATGCAATATAATAACGCTATATCATTATTATAATAACATCTGGGAAGATCATAGAATTACTAAATTGTAACCAACCCGCTACAACTACCTTTCGACTCGCGCGCTCGCTCCTGCATACCTAATTCGGAATTTGCATCATCCCCGCGCCAATTATAAATTATTTACGTATGATAAAATGTTCACACGGCGCGCTCCCGGTTTCCAGTTCTTGAGCCATTCCTCGTTATCCCTAATTAATAGCTGGTGTCGGTAACCGATATAAGATGGTAAAACTTATTTTTCTTTCACACTCAAAACGGAATGAAACTCGTTTTTTATTTGATGCTGTACTTCGGCTATGGGACAGCAATGGGAAAATCCAGAAATGCAAAGATAAACTATCGATCATTTCATGGCGTGTAAGTTCTTATAGATACTTGGTATGTTTATGAAGAGAGTGATAAATGTAGAAGAAGCACGTCAGGTCTGTAAGTTTAGATAATTGGCTAATTAGATAAGATATTTGGCACTCGGTACTCTCTGTCTACCCCGTAAAGGATCTGCTGTGAAGATTATCAATAATAATAATAGATGACTTTTATGATCTTATTAAAGTTAATTTAAAGGCCGCTATTAATTTTTACACTGTGTAAATCATATTAGACTGTACGATATTTTATTCAAGTGACCTAATTTCATTGGTCATCTACTAATAAGTTATTAAAAGGAAACTAATTATAACTTGAACGTAGATCCTCATTTTACTGACAAACTAATAATTAACTCAACTCGCAGAACCAATATTCCATAGACTTAATAAGTTATCTTTTATTACGAAATTATATACAATTCATTCATTTCTTTCAAATTCCTTTCTTTAATAAAATCACCCCATGTAAGTTCGAAATAGAATATAACTTTACATTTATGATGCGAATATTATATAACTATGTATCTGCCGCGACCTCGGTGCAATTGGTGGGAGCTCATGATGAAGGACTTCGTACAGGTTCGAAACTAGTTGGGGCATCCTGGAAAACATACCTATGTGAGTTAAGCCTTTATATACAATCACTTTACTTCCTATAAAGTTAGTAATACAAAGTAATGTAGTAGATATTATTTTTCAACATAAGCATGGAGGTATATTTAGTTTTGCCTTTTTTTTAACTTCCTCATTTGTCGGGTGGTTCCAAGTGCAACAGCCTATCGAGAGGTCCTGGATTCAAATCCCGGGTCGGGTACTATTGGAGTTATCTAATTTAGAATTTCATGTACTGACTCTGAGTCTCGATGTGTACCTAGTGTAAGGCAATAAGTTCACCATTTAATCCGTTGTGGAACGTAAAAGTATTTGGTGCAGCGTGAGAGTGTAGGTACTATACTTGTCAGCCTACCCCTTCGAGGAAATATGGACGTTATGTTAAAAAACAACCCAAAGCACCCTTACATTGTCAACTAACGTAATGATCAAGGATTTTTCGTGATCACGATCGTATACTGTCCAGCAATTCATTTGGGCGGAGACGAGGCCAAGTGTTTAGGGGTTAATTAATTATTAGCACGGAGATGACAGGCGAGATGAATGATCGGAGACAGTTCTGATGCGAGCAACCATTGATCATAGCTGACGGTGTTCGGTACATACAACGAGGTTATTAATGTGTTCAGTAGGTACATTCACTTCCGGTCCAACTTAGCTACGGATAATTCGGATCACACAAATGTGTCCCACCCACTTTATTTTGCTATTTAAAGACAAGTATAATTACTGCCAAACAAAAAGTTTTATTTATTTTATTTTGCTACCTAAAGATAGGTGTAATTTGGTTCACACAAAAATGTCCTATTCACTGTGTTTTGATACTTGAAGACAGTTGTAATTTATGTTTTAAAAAATGTTCTATTCACTGTGTATAGCTTCTTAAAGATACGTTCATAATTTGTGTCAAATAAAAATGTGCCATTCACAAACCGTTTTGCTATTTAAATGGTGTTTCTTGTTTGTCAAAAAATATATATTATTTACTACATTTGTATTTATAAAAATATGTATTTGATCATATACCAACAAGATACCACAACAATCATATATCAATAACGTTTTCATTTCCTTAGCAGACCCGCGTGTAACAGCGGAATGGTAACACGGTTGATGTTAAAGTATAATAGAGAAGTCAGGTTCCATTGTATTAGGAACATGTTACTAAATTCAGAATATGTTGGGAACATACGATATCTGCATATTCTCCGCAATACGCATGTTCAAACACCGCACAGCAAATTTCACATCCATCTAAATAAATCGGGGCGCAATAAATAAATCCCCGATCTGAAATTACTTTAGCAAATTTAAATCACAGAGCAATGTACGTTCAGAGGTAATCTCTGAGCATATCACATTCATTATTTACTTATTAAAAGTTGAAATTGAAGGCGGTATCCAATTGAACTGTTAAATGAACTTCGTAAAGGCAACACTTCGAATGATAGGAGATTCTTCTAAAGAATTCTCTGGGGAAAGTTCTACTTATTTTGAGTTCGTTTAACAGGCGGTACATTTTATTTTCTTTGTTTTAAACATAGCCAATAGCTATGAAACCATCTTATGTTAAATGGTTTACATGGTGTATGTGGGTGTGTGTGTGAGAGTATGTGTACGAATGAATTGTGGTGACCTGTTTCAACAGTCAAACCCAAATACCACTTTCCAATTTAATTTAGGCTTACACTTTAATTAAGATTTAAATGAAGCATATAATATTATAGAGGGCAATTTTGAATAAAAATAAACGACTTTTTTTGTAATGTAAAAATATTTTTAATATATTGAACCTCATTTTACAAATAAAAAAAAGTATACTTTTGTCCAATGGACAAATGGTTTCAGCAAAACAAAAAAATATATATTCCTGATGAAATTTATTTCCATTGTCCAAATGGTTTCCGCAACACAAAAAAAGATTTTTTGCTGTAAAAATTTGTAAGCGTTTATGCAAATTGCTGAGCTTTTTACAAAATAATTGGATATACGAGTATGTTTTCACATACAGCAATAATGTTAGAACATTCCAATAGAGATTTATTTTAATTTATTTCAAAAGTATACCGTTTAATAAAAATCTATAGTTAATTTAATTATTACGGTATCACGCTGGATCCTTTACGGGATAGGCGTATACACCTCACGCATGTTTTCTACATGGCTCACTCTCTACATACTCGCACGCCGACTTCGGAGACTTGATAATTTTTATTAATAGTATGATAGGCTAGGTTGGCTGCGATCGTTTATGATGAAAACCGTAGAGGCCTCTTATAAAAAGCGTACTATCCTGGCTTTGAAGAGTTCTAACATACACGTGTGGGAACGATTTTGTAAATTTATAGAGTAGCATATCATTTACAATGCTTTCTGAACATTTAGAAGGTTTATATTAGTTAAAAAATCAAAATATTTTTGTGTTCCATTTAAATAGATTATTTACTTCAGAGAAAATTCCTGTGTAAATATTGAACAGTACTCTACATCTCATCGACTGAAGTTATTACAATGAATTATAGATATACAAAGCAATTTTATATTAGATTATTTTCAAATTCGAACAAACAGTTACGTCGAGGTATGGATAGCTTTTATTACGATATCTTTTCATGGTTCCAATATAAAATGTACTTAAGGCGGCTCGATCACCAGCCTGGGGCTATTTTTGCTCTTCGATACTTTGATTTAATAAGTTTTTTTAGGTAGTCAGCTTCATTACATAAGATTACATTTCATAGATCTATAGTTACAAACGCGCCCGGCTGAGATGTTCGCTCACAATCAATGTCCTTCGGTTCATTATTTTGATGTTGTCTAGACAATCCACCAGGATTTCAATAATTATTAACTGTGAATTGTGCCCGCTGTAAGGCTATAGGCCATCCCCCATTCCATGGGATGTGAAACTTAAGTTATGAAACGAGAATGTATCGCACTCTTCTGTTTAATCCTAAGGGGAAATACAGGCGTGATGTTACATACACATTTCAAAAGTTAAAAAAAAACCAATAGTACCCAACCCGGTGATCGAACCTAAGAACTCTCGATGGGCAGTCACACTAGCAACCAATCGACTATCGCGACTGGTCATGTTATGTTATAAACTGTGACTAATTCCTTAATAAATACAGTGTACTGAATGTTTAATTGGAATCATCGAAGTCGCGGCGCACACAGCCACCCCCAGCCTGAGATCGCTCACATAGAACAAAGGATAATGACAGAGGCGAGATGTTAACGGGTATGAATAATGCATTGGACGACGTTGCGCAAACGCAACAAAAGGCGCGTGGTGCCGCGATTGATGAGACAGTCAGGCGATGAGGAAGCAATGACCTGACATATGGGTCGAGACCAAGGCGCACCTCATACCTCATACCTCACATCTCACACCACATACCTCACACCTCACACCTCATACCTCATACAGTAACGAACAACGAAAAATATTCCGGGAGCGAGATATATAACTCTGAAGACGATATCAAATTGAAACCGCGCAAATCGACTTTGCCCTTGTACTCGACATTACAAGCCCCCCATCAAAACAATGCATCAAAATATCAGTGTGTAATACAAGACGGGCAAGAGAAAAACCGTCACGAACCGGTTTCAAGACCCGCATACCTGCTACAGAATTGACAAAAGAATAAAGGTCGTCACAGACGCCGCTATAATACCTATATATTACGCGAGGCATATTATGCTATATCACTATATATTTTATTTATTAATGCTCCAACAACTGCATAGATAGCTATAATATATATTTGATTTGTCATCATGATCTGCTTAAGTCCTCTGTTGTACATGGGTCTCCCTTGAAAGGTTTTTGCAGATAATATATGTATGTATATTATAGCACAGTATATTATGGTGCTATGTGTGACGACCTTTAGGAATGATTGAGCACAATAAACAAACAAAAATCGATTCGGCTAACGATGTATTAATATTCGAAAAGCGATGCTGCGATTGATGCGGAACGAAATAAAAACACGGAAGTGGTGCTCTCCGTTTGTCCGAGTGTCCTCGCGGCTGTCGCATGGGCAATGCATTGAAAGCAAATTTTGTAATATGAATAATAAACATAACATAACACTACGCTTGTATTTCACCGAAGGAACAGGCAGGGGAGTGTAGAAACTACCACGATTCACTAATTACGGCATACGTCCCATCTGGAAATGAAGGTTACCTTACATCATCATCATCATCATCAGTCTATTCTCCGCCACTGAGCTCGATCTTCAGCTCTTCGCATCCAACCACTGCCAGCCACTTTGCGTATATCGTCACCCCACCTAGCTGGAGGGCGTCCTACACTACGTTTGCCAAGTCGCGGTCTCCACTCCAGAACACGTCTGCTCCAGCGGCTATCTCTATCAGGCGACCCTACACATGACACAAATCTACCCTCCGCACTGTTAATGGGAATTTCAAGTTAGAAAAATCCAACCTCGCCCGACTCGGGAATCGAATCCAGAACCTTTAGAATAACAGTCGCGGTTGCGACCACTCGATCAACACACCCATCAATGAACAATGGTATCGTTATAAAGGCCGTACTTGGATACACAGATAACATAATTACAAGACCGGCTTTAACGATTTTTTCATTGACGGCAATGGTTGAGTGCCTGCCCAATTTTAATACCAGAGCCAGTTCTAAAAGTTGAGGTCGATTTTTTAATTGCGTAATGATAATGGAACCTGTTGTTTTCCTGACAAATCCAATTAGACTAATTGTGTATCAAAATATTGTGCCCTTTCTAATTGAAAACACGATTTAAATATACCTAATTGTAATTTGTAATTATAGCATTACGTACCAAAGGTACTAAGACCCACAATAAATATGTGTTTATACGCCGATAATAAAGATATAATGTATATACAAAACAGAATTTCATACCTATGGTTTTAATGAAAGCATTTTAATCACGATCATACTTGTATAATATTAAATCAGTTAGCCTTTCCTGTACTAGTGAATATTAAAACAAAGTTTAATTAACTGTCATGTATCGTACGGTCAAAAAACTTTTTGCATTACTATACCGCTGGGTAGCTAAATGAATAATTTTCAAACACGTCAAACACTGATGAGGGAGTCAAAGGTATCCAACACTGGCGTGCATGTATGAAGAAAATGGTAGAAATGAGAATAATATTTCTCACTCGGTTTTTTCTGCCTAAACTGTAAGGAACTTGGTGTGATGATGTCAAAATAATAATAGTTAAATTTAAGGAACATAGTTCAATAAATTACTATCATTAATTTCCTCGCGCGACCTGCAAGTCCTTTTCAATCTCTTCCTAGTTCCGTCAAGGTAGGACCTAAAAATTTGCATATAAATAAATTCCAACTAATTATTATTGTCGAATTTCGTTTTCTTTCGGACAGATAATAATTGATTGCGGCCCTATTTGACACGAGCTCAATTAAAAAAGATATCGGGATAAATACAGCACAGATTTCCTGTTGTTTTACGTGCACTTAGCCCACAATGTCATGTCGAACGTGTGGTTAGAATATAATATATACATTAGCTTACTTCCGTTTTAGTAACTAGACAAGACAGTTCCGACAGGCCTGCCTCCGACACACATATAGTCTCAAAGCCACTAAAACGCCACTAGAAATCGTTAATAGTGTTATATGTTATCAAACCGATGTAGATGCATTAAAAATAACATTCGAATATGGAAAGTACGAGGTAAACCGAGGCTCATCGTTAGATTAGATACACAACATAAAAACAGATATTTACATAAATAATACGTTTACATAAAACATAACATAAAAAGAAAAGTGAACTGGTGTGACCACTTTCTTCTAGACCTTTCTACTAGTTTACGATCACAGTGTAATGTACCGTACCACAAATATGTATATCTAAGCATATCACAATAAAGATATTAGTTTAAAATTAAGAGCTGTTAAAATTTTTATGTATGCATATAATTTATTTATATGATATATAACTATATGAATTGTTTTAATACTAATATGAGAACTGTTGAAAAGAATCCTGGTACGTAATGTACAAAAAAAATATTATTTTTTATTATATGTTATATTTTATCATCTATATAAATAAATAAAATTGGAGTGTCTATTTGCTAAAGTTAAGTTTTTAAAATAACTGCTTTTTACTTATACTGCTTTTTACTTATATGTCTGTACCGCTGTACATACTTATAACAAAATAACATTTTTTACAATTTTTGTCTCTCTATCTGTCTGTTGGTTCCGGCTAATCTCTGGAACGGCTGGACCGATTTTGACGGGACTTTCACTGGCAAATAGCCGATGTTATAAAGAATAACTTAGGCTACTTTAATTTTAGAAAAAGTTTTGATTCCCGTGCGAACGAAATCGCAGGCTTAGCTAGAATAATAATAAAACGACAAGTATGTAAAAACATATTGAATCCTTACCAAAAATATTATGATATATAATCATTAAAATATTATATCATTTCAAAATGAGCCCAATCGGAAATTTTTTGGTCGCTCCTACTTATACAAGCGCCAGAGTACAATCTTTAGCGTGATTCAGGGGAACTAGTGCTACCATCTTGTATATGTAATTAAATATTATTTACATATACAAATATATCTTACTCTAATACAAATATTATAACTATATGCTCAATATATATACGAAAAAAAAATGACACAAAGCGCTCCACCCCGCGTCCCACTATAATATTAATTTAGTACAAACGTGTCATACATTTTTAATGCTATCTAGGTCTATAATGACAAAACTATTTTAATACATACTTACATACAAGTAAGCAAGTAAACATACAAGTGAAACTAATATAAAGCGTGTAAAAAAGCTAAATGTAGGCAGTGCCAGAGAATATTTAGTCTGCTGAGGTTTTCAAACGCAAGCTATTGTAAAGTTTAAGTTGATGGAAAAATATACCGAAGGGTACATTAAATAGAAGGATACATTACGATATGCACTTTTCTAAATAATTTAAGCAATATGTACTATAATCACTTTATTTCGGAAGGTCACCGCTGTCAGCGCTATTTGCTTCCTATATTCTGATTTTCTATCTTCGTTTGGGACATGACCTCGGCGGTTTGGTTCCGCGTTGTGAAGTCACTTTAGCCATACGCTCCATCATGACATTAGATATTACCTTTAATCCTATCGCCGACCTACCTACTATAGCTCAGAGTATAATGAACAACTGACAAAAAACAATTTACATACAAATGTTTACAAATACAGAGCGCAGATAATATTATCATAAACTGTGTCATTCCACTGCTGGATATATATGGGCATCATATAAGATTTCTCTGCAAATAATCTCCACATCAGAGTTAAGCAGAGATACAAATCCTTGGATTGGAGATATATTTTCTGTAGAGAATGGCTGAATAATTTTGGTTTCAAAGAAAAAAAATTCTACCCTAAAGATATGCTGCGATAGCCCAAGATATGTCCTACCGTTCAAATGCCAAGGGTTCTACTTAATGTGAAAAGGTTCAAGGCAAACTGAGACCTTACAAATTCTACAAATGCACTAGCAAAATTAAACTTTAAATATAATATGACCCGAATGTTGACCATACTGGTAGAGCAATGATTAATCACGTTCGTTGAAGTCCACAACCGTTTACCCGAGAGATCTAACCACACAGAGCACATTAAGTTATCCTGCACAGTTAAATACCTGCCCGTAACAGTTTAAATATTATCCTTGAACAAATCGTGTCTTATATCTGCAAACGCGCACTTTAAAACCACCTTCAACCGAGCGATGAATAGTTAATAAGATTTTTAAGTAGTATTTCTGCTGTTTACAATGCAATTATTACACAATTTCATCGCTTTACGCCGCTGCAGATCAGAGTGTTGATTTACGATCAGATTGTACTATCCTTTTAAACCGCATTTATAAATGTAAAACCATATTAAAAATTAACAGACTACAATTTCTGCTTATCGTATTCTGTAATTATTACGATTGTTCATTTTTTTTCAAAAATTTTATAGCAATTAAATTATGCAAAATAAACGAAAAATAATATTTTACTGAACCATCATATTTATGCCGAAAATTATGTCTTACTTTGGACATCATTTTGGTTCCTTAAACTGTGATAACTTGTCATAATTTTAGCATAATATCTATATATTTATCTAGTAGTAATCCATACTTGGTTATTATTTTACTCTTTCTATCATATAAGTTCCTTGAAAGCGGGAAGTATAATAAAATCATTTACGAAAATACATAGAAGATTTAAATAAAAGGCTCGAAACAGTTATACCTACCCAAATTATCTTGCATCAAAACCAACATGTAACAAAAGCTGTTAATTTAACTGAAACTATCATTTCAGAACTATTATTTCAGCATAAAGCTTTAATATAGTAGTAATGTTCAAAGCGGATTGATGGCTTATAAACCCCCTATTCCCCTGGAAACGGTACACACACGCTTCTGATAAAACAATTTAAATCAATTAATTTCGAAAACTAGACCTCTAGCAAAATACCATAAAGAACTTTTAATATATATTTTTAATAATTAAAAATGCAAACAAACGTCTGCGTAAATTGTTTAAATTCCTGCTGATCCAGCGAGAATAACTTTAAACTTATCAGATGACAATGATGAATATGTAACGATACGAAGTAAATGTGATTTCCGTTTTTAGCTTTCCGAAGTTTATAAATAATGAACATAATAATTTGATGTAAACAAATGGGATACAGATATGCAAATGTACTCGCATGATTAACGACTCAGCTGCGAGTGTAGGAATATCAGAGCCAAGGTGTGACATAAGGTACGCTAACCGCACTCGTGCGACGGTCACCTTGTAATGTTACTAATGACGCCGGCTGAACTCGGCTAATATAAGTAGAACAAGGTTCATGAACGTTCATAATCATCGTAGTAATTATTTTTATCCGATTCTCATGTGGCCGACCGTAGGCACGGCAATCAGCGGCAATCACGTTCCACATCTCTACACTGCGCCGGCATCCGATTGTGCGATGGATGTACCGGCAAGTTCAAGAGCGCCGGTGTATCCGATACAAAAAATATGTATATACTCAAATTGGGAGCGAATGGTATCGATCGCTCGCATACTTATATAAAATGTGTGGTTGGTGCGCGCGGTTCAAACACTCAACACACGCCACGACATGAACGCGTATCTCGCGTTCGCCCTCGCGCTTGTCGCGCCCGCGCTCGCCGCGCCCGCGCCCGCCGCGCGCGACCGCCTCGGCTACGAGAGGGAGATCGACGCCTCCAGATACTACCAAGTGCCCAATCTCCTGGACTACGTCCTCAATGAGAACTACCTCAGCGCGCAGAAGAGCAAATCCAAACTCGTGACCAAGTTGCGGCCTGACGAGGCTGTCGCCGCAGACAATGTTATACTGGAATCGAATGCGGTAAAAATCGTCAGGCCCGTGAAGAAGCGTGACGAGCTGGAGGAAGGCAAGCTAGTGAGAACTCGGCGCGGATATAACCTGGAAAACGTGATAGTGCCAGCGCGGTACCCGTATTTGCCCGTGGTGCGGTACAACCGCTTCCGCCGCTGGGGCTAGTGGCCACGCGGGAGGCGCCGCCAAATGTCAAGGCTGTCTTGGCTGCAGTGGGCAGGGTGACCCGGCGCAGTTCGCGCTCGTCCCGTGCACGAGCGAGCATCGCGCTAAGACTGTTCTAGTTACGTTATTTATATGAAGTGGCTGTGCTCGAACGCTCAATATGTGCCGCAACTACGGCACCTACGATAAAAGCTACGATTGACAGAGTATTTAAGTTATAAGTAGTTCAAAATATAGTTACAATTGTTGCATGTAAATGATTGAAACGACGCAAATATATACGTAATAAAGTTCTGAAGATTTCATTTTATACATCAGTTCTATTTCATAACATACAGGTACTTATGGATCGGTAACGTTATTATTACATGAATATCATGTAAAGATAATTCTGGAATTATTTTGCTAATAGATGGAGCAATTTCAAGTTATTTAGACGCTAAGCTTCCTCCCCTTATGATTTATTATAATATAATACATAATTCGCATTTTCCCCGAGCGATCCTTCGAATCCTGGAGAGATCTTATACCGCTAATCAGCACGGATTAGGACATTAACTAGCAACACATTACATATACGTTTGAGATAATTAAAGTATAGTAAATATTTGCGGCAATAACAGTTAATTATTCATTTATACCTTTAACTAGATACAATTAGCCCGTTGAATACGTCGCGTGCGAGGCTGCCGGTGCTGGAGTGCAAAGTAATTAGACCTTATCGTGTCGTAATGAGAACAATGAAATATGCAAGTTTGGAATGCAACCAATCGAACCGTGTCATAAGGTCCAGTACCAGTACTCGAACAACCAATGGAGCAGAGCCGGCCATCGTTATCAACCTTACGACGGTCTTGTTTTCACAACGGTAATAGTTACATATACATCCAGAAACCACACGTAAATAACTACTAATTTGAAAATAGAATTACGCCCCTGTTTCTCCGAAGAGGTAGGTAGAGAGCAATGCACTCCCACGTTTCACCAGCTATGTTATGCGTCGCACTTGGAAAAGAAGGTGAGCCTATTGGCATACACCGCACAAATCCAAACTCCGTACCGTTACTGGGAATTTAAAATTATAAAATTCCAATTTTGACCATTGACCAACCAAAAGACTTTTGTCCAGCCTTTGGATCGAACCCGGGACATCATGATCAGCTGTCGTGCTTGCAACTACCAGAGCAATGAGACAGTCAACAACCGTTGATTAACTAAATAATTCCTTTTATGATGCAAAAACGCTAAGAGTACCTATTCTTAAACCGTTCTACTTTGTGATGCAAACGAGCACTTCGTTGTTAATTATAACGCATCGCGTTTTAATAACGCTGATATTTCCGTTCGACGCCAATGGCTATACCGATATCACTGAACTCGACCCTCGGTTCTTCCGACACGTAAAACAACTCATACAAATGCTAATATACATATATATTATCTACGTCTAAGCGCGTCCAACAAAAACTCTAAGTAGGTAATTGGAAACTTTTTGCCGCGCTTTTTTATGTACAAAAATAATAACTGACAGCATCGAGTGCTGTGTCTACGAAGAATGAAATCTCAAGCGCTCTGCACATATTCTTATCTACGTAGTATGTATGTACTGAGTAATAAACAATATAATATTGTATTATTGTTTAATTCATATGATATTATAATGATTCATCGATCCTTATTCTCTCGTAAATCCAATTCATTGAACCATCTACAATTTCATCATTATCAGCCTATCGGCGGTCCGCTGCTGCTGCTCTCTGCATGCCCTGTAGGGGACCTGGCGTGATGACACAATAATTCGTAACTTCAAATAAACAGCAATTATTTAAATGATGTATACATGCTAAAAGTCAAATATTAAATATAATATTTGACTAAAACATAATAAAATCACGCCTGTATCTCCTGAAGGGTAAGCAAAGGAGTCTTGTGCTCCCACTCTCCACAGTTATATGATAGGTCTCATGGAAGACGTGGTAAACTAAACTATTGCACCCCGACCGTGTACACATGAATACTTGTAGTATGAGAACAACTTGGATGCATGACAATGTTCTTAAATATGATGCATCGCCAATTTAAATGCCAAAGTGTGCATAGTTTAGAACGCAACACAAGACATGCGGATGGGATCTTTTTAATGTTGCAACCAGCCCGCCTCTGGCCGTGTACGAGCATATATAAAAACTAAATATATAAAAACTGAAGATATACATAAGTATATACTTATGTATATCTTCAGTTTTTATATATTTAGTTTGTATTTGTTGTATAATATATAGTTGTAGTCTGCCTGGTTGGTCGAGTGATTGCAAAGTGCGACTACAGATCGGGTGGTCTTGAGTTTAATTCCCGGATCGGGTACTATTGGAGAACTCTTTTACTGACTCAGAGTCTGGATCTTTGCCAAGTATATGGAAATAGGCCTACCACCTATTCCATTATTGGACGTAAACGTAACTGAGGAATCCTAGGAATGTACTACAGCCCTCTGCCTATCCTTCGAGGTTCACATGCGTGATGTTACTTTAATAAGTATCTGTCGTATCTACCTATAAGGTAATACTTATAACTGCTATTAATGCCAACAGTTCTTATTTTGTGTACAATTGTTCAGACATATTTCATATAATCGTTTCTCTATCTCTACATAGCGCATAATAACAAGTTTTATACCTACCACAAAAAATTGGTATAAAAAAACCGGGAAACATCACCATTATATTGATTATAGTGTTATACACATACCTCCGACACCTTGATACACGACAGGTTTTAACACAGGCATATTATAAATAATAATTTATATGTAGACAATAGCAATAACGGTATCAAAAAAGGTAATAATAATAATAAATATCAAAGTAATGTTTAAGACCACAACATCCCTATCTAGAACAATCTAGAACCAGTCTAACATTGATTGATGGGAAGTCAGAAGTCTACAAAATAGGCGCGTATTTATGACGAGAATGACTAATATATACGAAGCCAATCAAGTATGTAAGAATATAGAAATTGAATACTCGCTGCTCTCTACCTACCACAGAACGAACCCGGCGTGACGGTACAATAATAATTGAGTTAAAAAATATAAAAAGTCGTCGCTAACTACAAATCATAAATAACATTCCGAAAATCTGTCGAAAGACAATTTTTAAATCTTCCTACCTCGCAACGTACCGGGCGCGATAATATAACAATAATAATCTACAAATGACAGACAGCATTCAGCAAATATATTGACAAACGTAAGTATGATATGAGAATACAATATTTAAACATGTGTACACGAAGGCAGGTAATCTGCGAAGTGGTATTCCACGCGCGCCGCCGCCCGGCCGCAAGGACACCAATGTTTACAGTGCGCCCGGGACAATGGCATCTGCGTCTTTGGATATTTCCTTCGTGTAAAGGTCGCACTTGGATTTTTTGTCTGCATAACTCGAAACACGTTACTTATCTATTTAAAATTTCGAACGCCATAGATTTTTTTTAAATGTTTGTGACTGCCTTGTTGGTCGAGTGGTTGCAAGCGCGATGTCTGATCGAGAAGTCGTGGGTTCGATTCGCGGGTCGTTTACTGTTAGATTTTTCTAAATTAAGTTTTAATAACTAATAACACATAATATTATTGCAGTCACATAAGTGATAAAACGTGGGCGTTCTGAACTACTCTGCCTAGCCCTTCGAGGTAATATAGGGGAAAAGTTATGGTACGTTTGTATAATCTCTTAGAAGCATATTTAAAACAACCCCCACGTACACAGGTTAGACATATTTCACGTCACATTACAGAAATACGAGTAGTTCAAAATAATACGTGCAAATCTCTAAATACAATGTACTGAACTAAAATTAGTTTTAATTTAATCTGCCTTAATTAGCTCGAAATTAATATGCATGAACATATCAAAAGTGCGGTAATATATTGTAGAATAACATTATAATTTTAGTTATAAATGGAATATTCAACAAATGACAAAATGCCTGGAAATAGCCTGTACCTGTTTGAACATACATACTAAAGTACAGTTACATACTAAAGTAAAGTACACTATGAACATTTTAAAAGTACACAGACTCATCGAACGTAACTTGCGCCTATGAAGAGAGCGAGGAATGTGGAAAAATCGCGTCAGATATGTAACAATACAGATACTCGATCACTATGGCTAACCCGTACAAGACCTGCCGTGACAATACAACAGTAAGAGTTTCTGGTACGGGACCTTTCTGCCCTACATAATAAAGTAACATTCTTATCGTAACATTTTTAAAAGATCAGTATATGCTACTAGATTTATCTACATGCTTATGTCACAATACAAATACTATACTAAACAAATACACAATACAAATACAATAAGGATACTATACACATGTGTATATAATATATGTGACGTCACGCACAATTCGCCTCGGCCGGGCCCGGCAAGCGGGGCGCTGAGGGTAAAGGCCCTTCAACTCCACAATTAAGCTCAGAAAACAAAACGTAACACCGCATTCAAAGCAAACTTTTAAGGGCCGCTTAAACGGTAATCATAATTTAGAACTTTTCGTCTACCCACCCACTTAATACAACAGAATACTTTAAATTCTGTACCGCCCCGTATTCTTATTCAAGTAAACATCTGTGCCACAAAAATATATACTCGTATCTCTGTTGAAACAGTACAAGAATATAAAAAACAATCAACAACACGTACGATTCATTGTCGTAACTCGTACACCAACAATAAGAAAGAGACGGTACAAATTTGACAACATGAAAATACATACAACGGGCGGTCTTATCGGTAACAAGCCATCTCTACCAAATAACCTTTGGGTAGAACTCAATAATAGAATATGTATTATTTATAAACATTTTAAAACGCAACTTCACGCCTGTAATCCCCGAAGAAGTAGGCAGAGGAATGCATAACACTCCCATGTTTCACCGGTTACGTTTACGTCCCACTATGGAATAGGTGGTGAGCCTATTGCCATGCATCGG
>DWMG01000930.1:0-16877 GCA_018244855.1 Elbella merops
GTCTGAAACTACGCTAGCGACGTACCGTCCGCAACACTTTAATTTTATTTGTTTACTTATTGTTACTTTCGAGTTTTGTATGTGTGCAACACTATCTCTATATATTTTTATTAATAATAAATGATGTTTGTACGAATATTATAGAAATTGCAGTTTATATTTAATCTCCACACCTATTCCACCGGAAATGAAACGTAACCGGTGAAACGTGGGAGTGTTCTATACTCCTCTGCCTGCCGCATCGGGATTACGGGCTTTATGGTACGTTACGTAGTTTATACTTAATTATTCCATTACTTCACTACTGTTTTAGCTGTACACGTTTAACTGACACTATCTGGTCAACCCGTTTACCAGTGACAGGTCTGTTGGAAGAAATTTCTTTAAAAAAAAGTCATACCTTTGTACGTATCTCATTCCATTATTTTTTTTAACTTTAAATTAGTTTGTGCGTATAAATAATATAATAAACGTATATTATAATAATCGCACAAGAAGAAAAACCTATCAAAATGAACATGTACCTATATAATATATAACCTTGTAGTTATCAATTCTGCTGACAAAATGTTTGGAAGCATTTTATCAACGTAACGTAACTTCACGCCTGTAATCCCCGAAGGGGTAGGCAGAGGGGTGTAGTACACTCCGACATTTCACCCGTTATGTTTAAATTCCATAGAATAAATAGGTGATGAGCCTAGTGTCATACACCAGGTACAGATCCAAACTCCGAGTCACTACTAGAAATTCTAATTTAGAAAAATCCAATAGTACCCGGTCCGATCGGCAGTCGCGAATTTAGTTTTCAAATAGCTTCTTATTTATATTACATACTCTAGTAAAAGTTTCCCATTAACGTCCTTTTCTACCCGTACATACTGTAAAAACGTGAAGGCCGAAAGTAAGTAACGCAACAAAAAGAATGTAAGATCACGCTTGTAATTTCCGAAGGGACGAGCAGAGGAATGTACACTCCCGTCTTTAACCAGTTACGTTTGTATTTGCTTAATTGTTTGGCATCGCATATCAAACACAGTTCCTTGATATAGTCAGTCAATAAAATGTCATTTCACTACATGTACAGTAAACAAATGAAGCCATGTTACTGTTCGTTTACTTTCAAATTGCCTGTCAAATATATTTTTAAAATATCATAATATATTGATTTTGGGCGTTCTAATTGTATGGTATTAGAAAATAATTGAATGAGTAGTATTGATTTAAACTTTTTTTTTAAATGCGATGTTATTTTTTTGTTAAGTTAATTAAATAATAAATTAACAACAGTATTTAACTTTATAAAAGGATGTAGATTGTGCACGCATCACGTAAAAAATACTGGAGATTTCGATATTTGTTTTTGTTTTAGTTCTTATACAATTAATCCTCATCTTAAAAAATATTTCGATATCTTCACTTGATGCAAAATTACTCTATTAAACTTGTCTGTCTAAAAAGATATTGTTAATGTCACAAACAAGGCAAACCCAATCGCGGGTACAACCTAGTTTATGATAAATTTAAATACTTTATCAAATTGAAGAATGTCTATTGTTAATACCAAATCTATAAAAACGTATTTACAAGTAGCAACCCATTTCGAATGCTCGAAAATAATTTCTTAGTCACTTAACCTCTCAGTATGCAAATATATTGACCGATATTTCATTCTGAAATAAACTTATACTACAACATGATTGGTGTTCCAGTAACAAGGTTTCATATTACGTATCATGAGAAACGAGGGCTGAATACGTTAAAGAAAACGGTAAGATTTCAGTTCTGACTGATTCGTGAAATAAGATATTTCGTGTTTTCCTAGAACATCCATGAATATAATATTCTAACAACACTGATGTGGGCGGAGAGGTAACCGAAATCAGCGTCGATAAATACACCGGTAAATCAAGAAATTTTTATTGACTTCAGACAGGGAAAGTTCAGAAGCGTGTACTTTGTTTACCAAATGTTGATTTCTATTTACCAAATATAGACGTACAATTTCTTTAATGTAACATATTTAAATACCGTAACGTATTTTGATTTTTATTTCATTACATACAATCTAATATAATAATATCTGCCTACTCCTTCGTGGATTACACAGCGGTGGCGTGGTGTTATGTTTACGTTTACAATCTATTACAATGGCGAAAATTATTCTATACAACTGCCCATTCAAAAGTTTGTTATGTGTCTGCCTATAATTTTACGCTAATATACCTGATTATTTAGATTTACGCTGACATTACTATAATCGATATAAATAAATGATATTTTAGGAATTAGGAATAGATATATTGGTTAACAGTAAGCTCTTACAATTATGGCTTATTTTCCTTTTGGTCTGGTTGATGTTTTTCGGCTGGAACATCAATACTACATATTTGCTAGAATATACAGCTGATCCAATATCTAATGATTCTGACCATAAAACGTCTGTTCACTCCCGTTTAAGAAATATGATCGTGTGATAAGCGCGAATATTTTTCTTTGTCTTTCTCATTATCAGCATAAGTGTTTATTAAGAAATATATGTATCATCTGTGTGGTGTCCATACTTTTTCCTGTCTAGTTTGGAACTAAAAAGTCGTGAGTAATTTAACTAAGACAATACACATACTCGTATTTATATTTATTTACCAAATTTATAACTAAACCATTAAAACTACGTCATTTAAACTACTAGTGTCAAGGCAATTATACCAATCATTGAAAAGGATTATTGCATTTATTACACTCCACAATACCATCTAACACCTAGGACAAAACAACCTGTGCCCCTGGACATCAGATAAACAGCTAACAGAAACTTGCAATTTTCCTTCCAACCTGTTTACTTTGCACTTATGTATCTGACTAGACAGCACATGCAAAACTATATAACGAAAGTACGGTGTACACGTTGCTGTTTCAAGCTCGTCATATACAGAGCTGTACTATATATTATAGCAAGGCATATTACAATATATTACTATAGAAAGTATATTGGTATTATAGAAAATAAATTGATAATTACCATAGTAACCCTTAACCCTCTCAATATGAGAGGAGACCCATATTCCAACAGTGGAATTATAATGGGTCGATTATAACACTCCAGTGACCACACATGAAGCTATAAGAAATATATCTTTCTTATATCGTCAAAATATATGAAGTTATGAACAGATATAGCAGTCATTTCTCGGTATAGCAAGTCATTATTGCGTAGATAATGACCGCAAAGACATATTTTATAGTACACTTATCATCTGTGGCAGTATGCGATAATATAACAGGTATAGTTGAGTATATTATTGTATATTATAGCTCCGTGTGTTACGACCCTAAACATGTGGATGTATCGTCGGGCATTGTTACGAAATGAAATCAGCGTTAGCTTAATAACAATGAGCTATATTCACAAAGTTAACGCCTGCTCCAGTTGGCTAGGTCAGTGATTTTTATTTCATTGTAAAAGCCCCACACAATCCATACAATCACATGCAGGCGAGGTGCCGATGACACACCTAGATACGTACATATGTGTACATATATACTGATGCAAATAATACCTACTCTATTTTACATGTACTGGTATTCATGGAATCAAGCATCGAAATTTTATTACGAATAACGACAGGACGTACAGCGTTTCATACTTTTATACGTAAAAGGCATAATGTGAAGACTGTGTTCTATGTGTGTAAGGCCGTGCTCTCTGACTAAACTGTAAGTGACCCGGCGTAAAAATGTATATGTTTGTAATTAGGTTGTTCTACCTAACTGGTAGTAGCTTTTCTATATTTATGTTACACTGTTCCATATCTATATATAGTTATCCATATCATATTATATATTACACTTCCCTTTATCTTATGCAGCATGGCGTTGCAATATTCTACAGGTATATATATTGTAATCTGACTGTAACTCATTTACGGATTAGAGGTTATTTAAAACAGACGGTTGAAAAATATCTAACAGCCTAACAACATAAATTAGTATGTGTGTTACCTGACGATGAAAAATTATACTAATTAGCATGTTTCTCTACGGAAAAACCAATGAAATCTTTGTTATTTACGTACCCAACTGACCGCGTCGTATTTGTTAAGTTTCGTGTTTACGATTGCTCTTTTAACAGAACAGTATTTTTTATAATTAAAACGGTGTTTTAATAATTATTATTAATGATAACACGAATGAAAATTAAATTTTAAAATCCCAATATAATGTCATGACAGATTACACAATAAATAATAAATGACTAGGTATAACAATTATTGACGCGACGTTAGTCACATGAAAAATGTAGCCACCATTAAAATATTATTCGGTGATATTGTTACTGAACGAAGACAGACAAAGAATAACAAATACAGCGTAAGCATAACAAAAGAATGTATAAAGAAAAAATAACGCTGTCCGACGTGGACCGTGTCTGCAAACCTGACATTATAGTCTTACAACCCGTACGCCATAAATTGACACCGTGTGACATTGTGTGATGACGTCACAGGTACCTACTTATATATTTGTATATTTGAACAATGCGAAAAATACCTACCTGTTAATTTAGATTCTAAGTGATTTGTATTTGGAAAGAAAATGGATCATATTTAAGGGACTACGATGATTGAAGGGACTACGATGATTGAAGGGACTACGATGTCATGTACATGTATAGCACGCAAGTCTCAAGTTATCGCCCACGGATCGTATGTCTATATGCAAACGTGTTTATCATATACGCTAAATGGAGTATATTAAATAGTCATACTAAGAAACGTATATGTACCTTTTATATTATTACTACAACACTAATATATTTCAACTTGTGCTGAAACGATGGTCCGTCGACCTTGGAGTTTCCCGTAAAAGAGCTATAAAATTGCCATTACACTGTATGGTGTTTCGTTAACGCATGTGAAACGTATTTCTTGGTATTAAAATTAGCCACTAATGTCGAACATAAATTTTTTATATACCAATTTTTAGATTTACCACCTACATCAATGGATAACAGTCAAAATATGTTCCAAAAGTTACTTTACATCTAGTTTTCATTTTGTACTGACTCCCAGAAACAAATGATTCATTGGCTTATTGTAAAACATTTAGCACCGAGAACTGAATAGAATCGACTAGATAATTGACACGTAAGTATTTTGCATTGGATGAGTAACATTTCCACAGGATAGTTAGCAAGACAAAAACGAAACCTTTAAGGAGTGGTAACAAACTTTCGATTGATTGACATGCTTACTTCATCAGATTTATTATCGCATTATGGGACCTGGATGTCTTCTCAATGCCAGAAAAGTTACGACAATAATCTTCCAAACGGGGCAAGCGTGGATTGACAGGTGACACACGCGTTGGAGATCACAGTAGACATCCCCAACGAGCAAATTTTATTCATATTTATATCGACATACTTAAAGGAACTGACCCACGATCCTGTGAACCTGACGTAGAAAGCTTCGGAGGAGTTTAATGCGCTATACCTGTTCCATAAATCTTTTAATTAGCGTATCTACTGATGCCGATGTAAAATTTAATTTAAGCACAGCGATTAATTTAATTTAAGCTGACGGGATGATATAAATATAATGAATATACGTCATATTTTTACATAATACAAGTGTAATGGCAAAATCGCAAAACCTTTAGCTTAACAAAAACTAATTTTTATGAACACCATGCATTTTTGGTAAATATTCATATATTACTTTCTTACGTTACACATCGCTTTTTGATGTTGAAAGACTGTAAGGACCGACCGTCTGACGGGTATCAAGGGTCAACCCTTTTAAAGGTTGGCGGTATTGCTCAGCCGCCGCCCTATTGACACAGGTTTCAAGATAGTTTTTGACAAGGATAAGTAGTGAAATACTTATTCTATTCGACCCTTCCATCATCTACAAAGCGAAGGAATTCAATATACTGCGGTTATGTAAAACTGAAGAAAACATTTATGTGACAGTGAATATTTAATAATAATAATAATTGACCCATTATCATTCCACTGTTGGAATATGGGTCTCCTCTCGTATCGAGAGGGCTAAGCCCATAGTCTACCACGCTGGCCAAGTACGTGTTGGCAGACTTCACACACGTTAGATTTTTTTTTTTATAAATTCTAAGGTGTGCAGGTTTCCTCACAATGTTTTCCTTCACCGTTAGCAAGTGATATTTAAATTTAAAACGCACTTTTGTAAAGAGGTACGTTTTGTAAAGAGTACGTATTGATGGATATATGCTATTGACGTATTGATTGGCAATCTCTTGGATTTCTCTGTACAAGAGGAGTTGAATCCTAGTTTCCTTGGATTCTAGAACCTTCGTACCCTATATTGACCTCGTTGGATGAAGGTTATGTACACAAAGAGATGATAAAAAAATTTTAGGTACTGGCGTAATGCTCGTAATATCACAAGTCGAACCTTTATATGAAAGTTTTTGTTTTTTTAATTTTTGTAATTGTGGTCTGTTATGATTGCTATCTTTTGTTAGAACTCTGTCCGGTTTTGTATATTTAAAGTTTATAGGGATTGTTGATTTTTTTCTTGAATTGTTGATATGTACGATTCTGCATATTTTTTTAAAATTGAAATCTCTTTTACCGACGTATATTGTTACATTTGAATTTATGTGATAAGAAAATGATTGCAAGTATGATACTGTCAAATGAAAGCGGACATTGATGAAACAATGGTACAACTTATGCTACATATTACTACGGGCATTGAAGTAGATAATTGGCGTAGCTTCAGCATTACTTACAAATAAGTAGCTAACAGAGTTTTATACACCCGCCGAGCTTTAGCTTCACACTTGGACGCAACAGGTACCTGCGCCCGTTATATTTATACCTACCAGTTGGAATGGTGGATGGCTGACTAAGCTGATAGTGTGAAAAGTAGGAGGAATTTATTAAATTTAAATAATATATTAAAAAAAAAATTTAATATTAATTTCGAAAAACAACATTACTATATATGTTAAAGATAAAGATCAAATTATAAAGATTTTTAACAAAAAAATATATACCTAGTTAAATTCAAAATGAAGTTGGTCCTTGTAGAAGTGTTTAGTCTCATGCGACCGACCCTGGTGCTAATCTAATTTGTCAATATTTAGCGAGTCTGTTGTTCTAAGTAAATTTTCATAACTACAGGGAACACACATATATGTTATTTTTTAGATAGTAGCACACTCGATGATTAAAGAAAAGATTAAAGAAAAGGACATTATCGATGTCGATACATTGTGGAATTACATTCGACAAGTAGCTGTCTCAGCCACTAAGCGTCTGCCATTATTGGTATGCCTTGAAGTTGACAGTCTCAAATTTTCAAGAAGATCTTTTTTAAAAAGAACAGAATTTAAAGCATATTTGTAACGGTGTTAGGCTCCAAGGAGTCCTTCCTACCTCCTCGTTTGTGGTTTATAACCAGAATAAGGTCGATATACTCACGGTACGGTCATGCGGTGATAGATTACAGTTTGTTATGATTTCTCAACTCCGCAGTAGGTACTCGCTTCTCGCCAACAACTTTCCGAGATCCGCATCCGCTGTGGATATATTAGATTATTGCGGCCGGAGAAATTGTTTTGTAAGCCAATATTGTTGTAACAAACGATATGCGATGGTTGTGATAGGTTTGCATTTGTTTTCTTCAAAGTTGCGCTCATTTTCACGCATCTATCTGGACCGTGAATCTTTGTACGCTTAATTTACCTTAGTGTGTTCATGTTATTGCAATGTGACCATAAGTAATGTCATAAGTGAATAAGTATCGACCGAGAATTGATTTTTGCTATAAAAGATGCCCGCGCGAGCCTGACGCGTCGTCGCCGGGTCCCCCGTGGCCAACAGTGTCAATTTCCAAATGGATAACAACTCGGGATTGTAAGTTAACTTATTGCCTATAAAATTTCTCATTAATCCAATTAAGTAAATGGACTGTGGCCTGTAAAACGTGTCGCCGCAATTACTAACCGTTCACACAGTCGGACAAGCACTTAATGGGTGTTCATTTGACGATGATTACCAACTTGCTAAATATAAATGCTATCTCGACGCTCCTCTCTAATAAAATACGTATAAATCTGTTAGTGTTGTTGTAAAAGAAACGAAACCGGGATAGTGGTAAACAGAGGCATCCTCGTTTAGTGCCTCTATAGTGAGCGTTAATCTCGTTTTTCGCAATTAGTTGGCGGCTGCCTCTGTTGCCCGTCTACGAGGACGGGGGTGGGGGGAGAAGGGGGTTAAATACATCGTACTGCTATTTTATCTTTCTTTTTAACAAAGGATAGCTGTTTCAATACAATGTTAACTCTTGATACCGTCGAACTCTTGTTACCGATGCCCGTGTAACGAGCTGCCAATTTTTCTCGCTCGCAACGTGTTGTAAAGACTACGATGCGCCGTTACAGGATTCAAGAGCCTAACGTAACATAAATGTAACGGAACGTAGTTACGGTAACGTTTTTGTTATAATAATTCTCTGTGCTTAACAGCAAATATTGAATTTTAAATCAGATGTAAGGTGAAGTTATTACCACAACATTATGAGATAAATTGACGACTTGACATTTTACGTCCTACTCTCTAAGTTTCAAATTCATACAAATAATACAATTAAGTTCTTGTATATGATATATTTTACGCCGTAAATAATAAACGGTGCGTCTAATCAGCTTACCGCAGAGGTGAGGTGTGCTAAGTTCGTCGAACTGCCTACGAGCTCGGGTCACCTTTGGGTCACAGATGTCACCTTGCTTCCGAAACTTGATCGACGACACTTTATCGTATGTAAAAACACTATGTTTCATTCATCCACGATAATTCCGTTCTTGACATGCTAGATATTTTCGGCGCCACGCTATGGTTAATGATAAAAACAAAAGCTATCAATGAAGAGAACAACAACAAAGAAATTCTTAAACGTATCATCGTCCCTGTAATCCCCGAAAAGGTAAGCAGAGGAGTGTAATACACTCGCACGTTTCATCAATTATGTTTATGTCCTACTATGGAATAGATTGCGAGTCATCTAGTATGTACCTATCATAAAACTAGTACCTACTTGGAGCTTCAAGGTAGAAAACTCCAATAGTACCCGCTGGGGATCGCACTCGAAGATTTCTCGATCGGTAGTCCTGTGTGCCTGACTAACAAGTCAGTCAAAAATACTCTTTATTGTACAATAATCGGTAACTGCAGACATTTTAATCTATATCAATATAAGAATATGATGCAATGCCAGATGCAGATTTATCTATTGCGTAAGCAGCGATTGCATCCGAACATATTCTGCGTCGTAAGGGAGAGGAGAACAGGAATAGAGTGTGGATATGAAGAAAAAACGGCGAAGGAAAGTATATAGAAAAAAAGGGAAAAGGAAGGAAAATAATTTATCAGTTTATTTATAAACGTTTAATAATAACATGTTAGCAATTATGTTGTAATTTTTATAGAGTTTTGGCTGCACTCCTACGATAAATAGGCTTGACAAAATGATGCAGGTATGTCTGTGTATTGAAAAATAAGCGTGTTAAAAACGATAAATCATCATCACCATTTTGGTAACTAAATCACTGTTCAACCACAACACTGATATCTGGTAAATAAATGTTACTCTGCATATTATACCGTGAGAGTACCTACATTTTAAGAGCTCGAGAATATTCGTAAAATGCTTCTAAACGACACGTAAGATCTTCCTTTGTTCACTTTTGTACGAGAAGACTCCGCGACTGTACCGTTCGCGGCCATGCCCGTGCATACAAACGACAATATTTGCAAGTCCCGCTAGTCTTGCAAGTCCAGCGACTTATCCTCCAACCACTTTTGACCACGTACCAAATTAAACTTTAGCGTGTAAAGAATGACTAATGGCGTCGGCTATCAAGGTTCATGAGCACTTCTGCACTGGCAATAACCGCTTCGTTATCATCAGCGAGCCAGATTTCACAATACCGCGAAATGTACTAATGTCAGCTGTCAGACGGATTAAACGTATTTATCTATCGGCTTTTGTCCGCTCCACCGCGAAAATATCCTGTTAAACAATAATTAGAGCCAATGACAGTCGTTGCATTGCATGCAAGGCCGCCTAGCGCCTGCCCGACGAATGAATCAGCTGATTGCAATTGCCGTGAACTGAACGCGCCGCGGCGGCTGTACCTATTTTCGACTCGCTATTTTTTGCTTCCTCTAACCGTCCGAACAAAATATTTATTTCTCGACATACAAATTTGTACGAACAAAAATGCGGTGCATACCTTACATTTCACGTGAATTTTTCAGCTGGCACCGTATCAAATTTTTTAAGTATACGGCATGAAATCATTACGTATTAATGTTATTTAATTTACATGCTTTGATTTCATTTTTTCTCTTTTCATACACAAAATAAAACAAATAATACAAATTGATTTTCTGCTTCTACGTGTACGTAGATATTTCTACTATAGGTACCTAAGTAACATGTATGATTATTCCTAGATTATGCCCTAGGCTTTTGATTGATTTTGGTCCAATCTTAAATATATTTGACGGTCTACTTTTTTAACAGTCGCATATCTGCTGTTACTTTGAGAACGTATATAGGTATGTATATATATGCATATTTTACTAACCCAAGTTTATGAAATTCCCCTTTAGCAAAATTCAGCGCGGAGATATATACAGCCAGCACGTGATGAGTCGACTTGTTAATGGTTACCTTCGGTACTAGTTAACAGGGCCCGCTCCACGCACCTGTCGGTTTAACATCTGATTTGCCGTGTGTGATAAATCTTCTGTTAAATAGGGAAGTTGGACTCAAGGCGTCGTTAACAGCACAACGTAGTTTTAACCGTAACTGCTCTAAATAATATGCGTTTATGTTCAATGCTAACGACAGACGATTACTTCTACATTTTGTCTGTCCACTTTATACTGTGATAAATCTCAGATGCCACTGGTCTATTGTGCATTAGACGTACAACGTCTACCGCAGCGATATAATTGACGGGCTAATTTATTTGCATAAAAAATAATAGTTGCACAATTTATTTAGCTCATAATCGTGGCAGAGGCGTATTCTGAATGGATTTTACATAATGCAGCACGTACGAGAATAGATATTGTTGACTAGATAATGATACCTTAACGACTAATGATAATTATTTATAGTATCGTGTGCAACCGCATTGGTTCAATGCTAAACATTGAAATAGGTTTTTTCCCGGTGTATGGCAATACTCACACCTATTCCATGGTGGGACGTCAACATAACTGGTTAAACGTGGGTGTGTACTTTACTCCTCTATCCACCTCTTCAGGTGTTACAAGCGTAATTAACATGGTGTGCAATAAAATATTTTTGTATTCCATTGTATTATATGTTACGTCTAGGTTCAAACAAACTCGGCGTTAATCATTTGGGATTGCGGACTTACCAAGCGGAAAAATATAGGCCCAATGATATCTTTTACCTCCACGTGCTGTATTGAAATATTATCCTTGTTGTTCTCCACAATAAATAACATTATTTAGTCGTTACATGACGTAAATGTCCGGATCCTGTTGCTGAGAAAAAGTATGTATGAGTATATATATACTCGTATATATGCACACTTAAATCAGTAGGTACAATATGAATTCATAAATTAAATATGAACGAGTCCAAAATGTCATATATTATTTAGTATACCTATTATTTTGTTTTTCGTGAATCTCACACATTACCGAAATTAGTAGGTATTATTTGTCATTTTCACGCTGTTTTTTGTCCGGTTAAAGCTGGCTCATTTGGATGACCAGTTAAATTCATCAGAACATGTGTATCGTCAGCTGCCAGTGCAGGCGATGTTCCACAATTACAATTTAAAATATTTTCAAAATGTATAACGTCTGTGACATAGCAAATAGTATAGATGACAACTATGACAGCTATCAAAACTTTATTTCTAAATTGTCGTGAAAGTTAACATGGCCAATTTTGTATACAAATATCTGTCCATAAAAATGAACCTGTCATCCGTAAAGAAATATTTCAATTCACTCATTGAAATTAAATGATTCTGATTTTATATGTCGTTAATTGCACGTAGGAGTTACAGTTGGTACATGAGACGTGTCCACAGACTGGTCAATGTTAAAGGTTCTGGTATTAATTATATAAAACAACAAATATCAGTGAATAATGAACATTCGATTTATCATTATTTTCTATAAACAGAATATCAATTCATAAATTAAACCAGTTCAAAATGTCATTCTTCTATGTACATTTTTGTAAAGATAATATACTTCGTTATATTTGACTTTTAAAATCAAATAAATAAAGTCAATAAATGTTAACAAAATTAAACCGGCCGCGAGAATTGGCAGCACACTATTATCATAACAGCTGAGCAGAATTAAGGACGTGGTGAGAAACAATGGGTTTCCCATTCCCATTCACCGGTGCATTGAGTCATCTGATGTGGCAATGGCTTGTGAGTCACCGCTGATCTCATAGATTAGGAAACTATCGACGGATATGGCATTCGGTCTGTGGGCAAACCGCCCGCGACGCCTTAGCGAAGGGCGAACCAATCATCCGAGCAGCGCAAGTAAACCATGGTCTCGTTTTGAGTCATCGACGAATGCGCCATCATGAAATTTGCATATTGAAATTCGCAGTATATGCATCCGTAGTAATATTAATTGTATAGTTACAGTGAATGTTATATGATATACAATATTTATAATATTATGCACATTTTAACTAATGATCTAAAGCACGATATAAACCTATACAATATGGGGTACTTAATCAACTGTAAATAACATAAGATATTTATTAAATATGTTAAAATGTATTCATGGGATTTATTGTGAATATTTCACGCTAAGAGATTTTTTTTATTATTTTAAATTCGTTAATATGCGTAATTAATATGCGAGCGTAATATAGATAGGCGAGCAGTAAGTTTGCCACATCTATTTGTGCTCAGTTATATTTCATCTCGTCGTAGCACACTAGTGGAACGTGTCCGAAGATTCGGCCGCGGCGCTCGGCGGCGACGGCGGGTATTTGAACCTATTATTTGCACGAGCCGCGCGCTTCGGCGATTCACACTTGTACACCGCGTAATGATGATTTGCATTTCTATCACCCCCGGTGTCACGTCAAATGAGCAATCGCCACTGATTACACAGCCACTTCTGACCTTTATGATACGCTGAAAATGTTAGACGTGAACATTTTTTTGTGTCGCAATCGCGTGAAAGACAAGCCTCCAGCCTATATAGGTAACTCTAATGGCTTCCACCTTAATTAGTTCCATGTAAATCAAGAATGTGCCTAAGGTTCAGTTATCTCGTGTATTTTGGTAAAACTAAAGTTTGCCGCATCAAGAGTGGAATGTAAATAACTATTAAATAGTTTTTGAAATTTGTTCTCTAATAATACACGTCGAGTCGTTAATATCCTGCTACATCGGAAGACCAAACATGGTAGTGACGACGTGGAAAATTTTGCCTGCGCTTTTTTTTGGCTAAAACAAAAAAGTGTGCAGAAGGAAATTAAGACATACCAGTGTGCGTGTAGAAGCGATAAAAACAATGGCATGGCTGCTCTAATATTCTACCATGACGTAAACTAAACGGACGGCCAGTGACGTTCGAGAGACGCAAGAGCAGTCGACGATAGCCGCCCACTCTCGGTTTCACCGGCCGCTTACGTCGTCGATAAGCTGATAACTTCGCAAACGGTCAACTATGTAAAGTGAATCATTTCGGTGCGTTAGCTGGATGACTAACACAGATTCGCGCTGATTTGTTTACACAATTATCTTGCACGTATGTATCACTAATTGCAATATAATACACACGTCGAGCGAGCTCCGGACAGAATTACGACACCTACTATGCCTGCAACGATGCGTCAGGAGAAAATGACAGTTCACGTTATACGTGCGGAAGAATAGTTTGAGACTTGCTTCTTTGATATCCGACTGACGAATACGCTAATTACTCTATAATGCGTACAGAGATATTGAGTAAAGTTCCTAATAGAACCGGCACACAAGATAAGATGTTATAGATATTGAACGAAACTGGCATTTTTTTCTTGTGCGTTAAAGAAAATCCTACATATATTGACATTTCAAAAATTAGACAATGTCCTCAGCTATTACCCTGATTGTCTCTTGAATGACTCTTCTATTAATCTCATGAACTCTGGAATTATCTTTTTATTTGAGACTCCTTACAGATGGTTATGGATTACAATGATAAAGTTCAGAAAGGCGCCATTTGCCGTAATTAAGTCGTGTCAAGTTATATGCATCACGTACATAGCTTCAAAATCATGAAGAGGTGTAAAATATATGGTGGTACATAGCTTCAAAATCATGAAGAGGTGTAAAATATATGGATGGGTATGTTTGTATGTACATTCGTTACATCGACATTTTTTAAAATAACGTTCCCTAATATTAAATGGCTTTTTTAACTCTGACTTCAGTTTAAAAATTTAATATAGCACCTAATATTTAAAGATAGATATATTACTAACTATAGAAATGTATTTTAATTTACGCTTTCGTTTCTTATAACCGCTCTCATATGGAATTATCAGGCATGGCTTTCTTAAGTGACATTAAATTGTAATAAACAAGTCAGAAGTCTCGAGGTAGTTTAATAATGTTATCTTGAAAGAATACTCTCAAAATTAAATTATCTGTGAATCCATAGTAGGCGTGTTTATGAGTGAATGAGGGTGAAGCAAAAAAACAACACTCGTGCCCACAACACAAAAAGTGCCCGTTAAAGTGTCTAATACTGAAGTATTTTCCTACTATCGCTTGATACATACAAAATGTAAACATTTCAAATATTTGTAAACATAAAAATAACTTGTTGCGACACGAACATTTTTTATCTTGCGTTAAAAATTATCCTACAATCGGCGCGGCGATAAGTCAGCGCTTTATGAATGGAGTAGTGCGACCGTAATAAAATTTAACGGTGACGAAAACGAGCAGTGTTGTTACGCTGCATATCACCAGTGTGGCGAGTTCAAAGTCAAGAGGTTAATAAACTGTTGAAAGTTCGCCTATCTGTTGTATAAACATCCGTTCGGATAGGCCTGGGAGCACCATCGATAGCGGTCAGCCCGTGCGGCCGATAGTGGCGCGGTTTATACGCGGTGTTGCTATTCCAATATTGAGATAACGAGCTTGTGAATGGGCCTGGATAACGTCAAACTACATATATGTGCGTATGAGATGTATTGACACTGAGCGATGGGCATAAAGCGTTTAGCTTGTACATTATCACACTTTTATGAATATTCATTCTAGTTTGTGCGCAATTCAATACGAATGCGAGTCTGAGGTTATTAGACGCGGATTTGAATTAAAACGGTGCGTATATTTCCAAAATTGTTATTGAAAGGTATCAAATGGTTGTATTTGTCGTCAAAATATTTTATTCAATGCACGGTAAACACTTTAGGATGCGATATTCATGAACTCAAACAGCTGTTTCGCTTTCAGATTCGATTAAATAAGGGTTAATACTGGTAGTGTCCTACTGATTCGATATTTTTAAACTGAGCATGCCGCTTTTAATATGCGTAATTTTTTATTTACTTGCCTAAATGACGGGATGTAGGTAATGCAAATATTTATTTTTACCCGACTGTAATGAGAGGGTTATGTTTTTCGCGCGTATCTTGTTTGTAATGTATATTTGTAATTTTGTGTGTTCGTAATATTTTTTATTACCTCATATCTTCCAAACCCCTGGGCAGATATATATATAATTAAGGTGACGTCAGATACGTGTTTATAGTCCAAGTGTTCTTAGATATGTGACGTCACACTTAGGCCGATATGGCGCCCTCTAAAGGCAATCACGTCGTGAATACAAACAAAAAATTTTGGAAGGGTACCGTGTGCGGTCCTCATTGTAATAGTCCGCAATTCCGTGTGTTTATGTTCTGCATTAAAATATTTACAAGTGATTATCAGAAATCTGAAATTGTTTTTTTATTTTCAATTTTTATACTTATTTTATATTTTTTACGTAGTCGGGTTTTTTAATGTTTTTATTATATTTTTATTTCCTAATTTTTGGTTATTAAAGTTATTTTATACAGTCGGGTTTCTTGTTTTTTTATAAAAAAAAATTTCTATCTCGTTATGTAGGTACCTATCTACTTCTAAAAATAATCGCGGTTAGAGATAATCGAATTAAATACCTTATGCACACATGTTAGTGGTCAAGCCGACAACGAACCTCCTCAGATACAAGAGTTGCGTAAATCATTCCTTTTATAATCCTTCTCGAATACAGTCAGAAATTTTATGAATTCGTAAACTATGTTTCATGACGAATGAACCAAAGCACTTAATATCTACTTTACTAGGCGTTTGTTATTGTGAACACGCCAAAAAGCCCACGAATACAATGGTCGAAAGTAGGCGGTGAAAAATACATGCGGCGGATTTCATTACGATTGTGATACGGACAAATTAATATTCCGCTCTTATGTACGTCCGGTACGTTTACTATATGTCAGATTTTCTTCTGTTACCGTTACTGTTACTTCTTTTGGCATTTATATAATCTGACTCCGTTAATTGTGCTATAATAAACATCGCAAACACAAAATAATACATGGTGATGTGAACAGTTCCCTGTACTAGTTGTAAACCTTTTGGTTGTCTTAAGTTTGGTTTGGTTTAAGTTTGGTTGATCGATATTATATTATATTCTACTGTTTAATTTAATTTAATCTGACTCAATCTTGTTCGAACGTTTTTTACTTTTGCAAATAGCTACAAAAGGTTTTTGATTGTTCTGTTGAAATTTTTGTCTTTCTATATTATTATTGTTT
>DWMG01000931.1:0-16877 GCA_018244855.1 Elbella merops
ATATAGTTAAAAAAAAATTACGTGGTAGAGCTTACGGAAACTCTAACTAATTGCATTAGATACTTAATTAATTTAGTTATATTTATTTGAAAATTGCTATTTTATAGCAACAGTCCAGACTTTTTATACCACACGTGAAAACATAAAAAATTAAAGAACGTTTCTGTACAATCTCATTGTATACATAACAAATACAGTACTATAGACAATTTAAAACGCTTCGTGTAACAAAAAGGCAGAAAACCAACGCCCATTGAGGAAGGGAAGAGAACGTGTTAATATCTACATATCAATTACACGCATAATTCGATTGAGGAGCGTTTTGATTGAATTAATCCGGCCATGCGTATGCGGGCGCCATGCGCCGGCGCACGGGCGCGCGGCAGTACGGAGGTCGGCGAAAGGGCGGCGCGGGGGGAGGAGGCGTCGAGACGTCGTCTGCGCATCCCGCCGCTGACCCGCTTTGATGTTGCCATCCAAGGAACGGTAGAGTTGGAGTTTGTTTAATGGAACGAGATTTTCCCAATTAAATTCCATTTCAGACTCGATGAGATGAGAATAATGGAATTACATTTATTGGGAACTATATTGAATCGCCACCTTTTCATTCGACCCCTCAAACGTTACTATTATTATGTCTCTATCAGTAAAAAATAACAACACGGTCCATTTATCGGTCAATTTATCAACCCCATTCTAATAATTCTCTCAACTGTAAATCTACCCTATTTTTTATGTGTGCTACATTGTACTTTGTACTTGTATAATGTACGAGAATGTTGCAAGTAACATCCAACTTAATTACCATTGGTAGATAAACCCATCGTTAATGCCATCTTTTAATTTACATAATTGAGCAAATGAAAAAAAGCAATACTTAATAAAAAATATTTTTATACTTGTATATTTTATCCAATGATAATTTCTTTTTACATGTTAGCCGTGTCTAGTAGTTTGATACGTCTGTGGGGCAGTCTGTTGGGGGCCATTTCGTATATTTGCGAGCGCGGTAAAGCGACGCGTGCCGACACTCGCAGGATACGAGGGATGATACGGGACTTGCATACTAAATAATGCATTTTGCTAATACCTTATACATACATATGTTTTACAGAAAAAGAGGATAATTGGGTGAAATACGTCTAGTCTATAAGGATAGAGACATTTGGCAGTTAATAGTTTTCTACTACAACGTAATAGGCCTAGGGAGATGACAATAATAATAATAATATATGTAGTCAAATTGTTGTCATTATAGAAAAAAATAATTACGTTCCTTTGACCGTTCCAATAAATTTATTACAGTTCTAATACATCTATTTTACTTTCAGCATCTTCTCAAATAATATTAACACCCTTAAATATTTATCTTGTATGAATGAAGGGTAGAGCAGAACTCTGCATACTCGTACCAACTCTACTATACATATTTTATTATATTTGTTCAATGAGGTTTATACTATTCATTTACTATTTATAAAAAATCCTATAAATTAACTATTATTACAAGCTTTCGTGAAAAGGTTTTTAACAAACGCAATTGTATTGAAAACTTTTCCATATATCATGCACTCTTCATTTTACGGAGGTTGCTTTAATACTAAACTATTTTCTATGGCAAATGTAGCTCTTTAGTTACGTTTACCATGTTCCCTCACGCTCCTTCATTTTTGTTCACACAGTTTTGATGAATTTTGAATTCATCAAAAGTCATTACAATGCACAATTTATGAAACAATTTACACGAGAGATCGAAATGATAATGGTAACATTGTGACTGTTTGTCACCAGCAATGACGATTGTAACTACATGTTATTTTGAACTTTATACGGCGATGTTAAGGATCAGTTTCGGATGAATGTGTTAAACTGACATACATTAGAGATTAATTTATTTTTTTCTTTTTAATCGTGCGAAGTGATGAATATCGTAAATGAGTAAATAAATTGGAAATTTTAATCAACGTGTACATCTGGAAACGGCTTCACGATAACATCGTATGTGTCTCTTATTTTAGAGGCCAGTAGCTTAGTATGATAGGATATGGCTAAATTTAAATTAAAGATAGCAAAGAAAACGGTCTCAACATAAGTTGAATAGTTTGAGTCATATAAATCCCAATTTATTTTAAATTAAAATATATGACATTTCTTAAAAAAAAAAAAAATGACATTTCATTTTAAATTATAAATAAAAATATTTTTTTACGTTTAAAATTATAACAAATTTTGCTGTAAAAATGTTTTTTGCACAAAAATACAATTATTTTTAATGAAAGAAGAAGTCATTAAAAGAAAAACTAAAAAGATGTTTTTTTTAACTTTAAAAATTATCTTTTATTAGAAATAGCATTTCTAATAATGTGATAAAAATAAATATCGCCCGAACAGGGACTTGAACCCTGGACCCTTGGATTAAAAGTCCAATGCTCTACCGACTGAGCTATCCGGGCATACAATACAGGGTCTGAATTTTAGTACAGTACTTGTATGTACACTTTTAATATAATTATATTTTAAGAATCTTATTGTTTATTTATATTTTAACTACCTAATACCCGTGACTTCACCTTTATCGCTTCTTGAAGTTTCTAACAAACTTTAACAACTTTATGTTGAATGAAGATATGGCAACATTTTTTTAGATAAGGGTGTAGTGTCTAACAATAATAAATAAGACTTAGCATTCTTAATTGAAAACTTTTCAGTAGTTATTGAGTGATGCGTGCACAACGGCAAGCATTTATTAACACATATTTAAAAGACAAAATTCTATTGGTTTATCTATCTCAAACATAAGCATGAAATGATGAAGAAAACCTATGCTTGGACATATTGGATAAAATAGTTGCCAATAAGGGAAATTACGACAATATTATGACAATTGTGACGATATTATTAATACTCACTACTATCACTTTTAAACTCATTTATAAATCTCATTACTAGTTCTTTTCTTCTCTTTGAAATAGTTGATTGATTTATAAAATACATAGTTCCATTTACAAAATGTAACAGTCGTTATAGTTTAAGTGAAAAAAGACATTTTGTACATATAGTTTACACTAAAATAAGCTTCAAAAGACGTTTTTAGTAAAACATTTTTGTCACATTTCTCTTGTCGGCAGGAATTCGAACAGTTCAGCGTTGATTAGAATGAGATCGCTTTCAAATTAATGTTGTGACTTTTTCGACACGTTCAAAAAGCGATATATATAAATTAATTGTATTTAGTCTACCAGTTTTGCGAGGAGACTGCTCAGATGGATTTATAGGACGGACAAGTGACATCGAAGCGCCAGACAGACGGACAGACGGCCGATATATTAGTATGGACGAATACTGAAATACATCGCCGCTGGGTGGTTCCACTACACAACGTTAACATGAGTTTGTGCAACTGTTCCACTCCTTTGTACGATTATTTATTCAATGGTCTTGACATATTATATTGCCACAGCCTTTGTTGTATCTGCCATGTATTCTCACCATCACCCTAAGATGACTGGTTGAGAACGCCATTAGGCATTAAGTCTATTCTTTAGTGCCTAAATGTAGGGCGATCATTTAATAAAAATATGAAAATAAAAAATTATATTTCTATTGTTGGTTTACAAGTTCAGCCTAAATGTGACAATATTTAAATTATTTGTAACTAGCATTGCTTTACGGAGATGTATTTTAAACAAATCAAGCAAACATTTTATCGAGGAACATCGAAAAATAATTTAAACTGAATTTATTGTAACACAAGGCCGTTAAGTAAATATTTAACCAGAAGAAAAGATTTGTTAACCAATATTTATATTATACGTAAATATATTTGATTTTGTATTTACATTTTAAATTTCTAATAATTTGTTTATATAGGTAACCTACTCTACATATTTAATATACATACATACATGTTTTTAGAATTATTATTATTCTTATAGCTTCCCGCCAGATGCCTTTCAGCAAAGGCAGATTCTTAAAATTTTCTTAAAGTACCTATTCTTAAACTCAAACGGAAATATGTTTTTTAAATATTTTTTACAAAAATAATGCTGCGTACATATAAATTCATTATCGTTTGAACTAGTCATTTTTCCACGGGCAATTTTCATTTCCATTGATAATAGTTTTGCCGCACTGGTCAAAACGTGACAAACACGCACGGAATGGGCCTTCGCACCCACATTTAGCCGTCTGCGGTATATTTAGCGTTAAGTGCGTTTTAATATCGCTCTACTAAAATCAATCTTTCAGAGAATGTCGCTCATTGTTAAAGACGGAAACTGTTTCACTTGCCAATTTATCTCCACATTATCGATTTTGTGATATTCTTTTACTGCAAAGTGCATTATAAATGTAGTGTAACTATATTAATAGTAACCTATTTGTACAGCTCACTTACGATTACCATATTATAAAAGTCTGTGCTACGCTAACTGGATACCTAATAAACTACACGTAGATGGATTTACTTATTATGTATTTCTCAGTGCATTCTTTTATAGATCTTCCATACACATATGCATAGAATAAACGATCATGTTTATCATATAAATACTTGTCCAGGTTGGAGACAAAACCACAACATCCGACTGAGCGGTCAGTATCACTAATCATTGGATGGACAGGTCAGTGAAGTTATGCAACAATATTAATATTTTATTCAACATCATCGACTGTTTTATCGTGCCATTATTGGATGCGGGTGTCAACGCAGAATGAATAGGGAAAAGAGGCTGGCCAAATGTGGATTCGCAGACTTCACACCCGTCCAGAATACTATAGATTCTCCGGCATTCAAGTTATTATGTATGAGAAATGAAGTCTGGCCTTTATGGTATAAAGATATTTAGTAATCATCCTCATCATCATCATCAGTCCGTCTTAGTCCACTGCTGGACACAGGCCTCCCCTAGTGAGCGACGTAGTGGCCCTGTCGTCACTTTTACCTGCACTCTTCCGCAGATCATCCTACTTAGCCGAAGCCGGTTTAGCCATCAATTTATAGCCTAATTTCTTGCGACCTACGTTAATACAATTTTATGGCTGAAGGCTCCAGAGATGACTTAAAATAAAACAGTCTGATGCTTTTTCATATCGCATAATGACATTTCCTATTATGTATTTTATAGTTTACTCGAGTGGCAACATATTTAAGATATTGACTAGACAGAATTAAAGTGTTGCCAAGTTTCGTAATGTTAGTCCTGACTCCGGCCGTTTGGGTCCCGTCCAATCACACTCGACCGTCCGATAGAGAGGGGAACTGTCGATAGTATTCATTGACGATAAAAAAGATAATAATAATTAATAATGATAATAATAATTAATATCTTGGAATAATTGCATACTCGTCCAGCTCAATACCAACTGAACATACCTGTAAATGTACATGTAAAATGTACATTTGTATGTTATTGTTATTATTGCATTTTACATGAATATATAAAATGAATACTCGTGCTCGTGACACAATTTTTGTCCAGTGTGGGAGTTAAATCCACAACCGCTGGCTTAGAAGTCACGGTTATTAAGCATTAAATTTTATTGAACCTGCCACTTGAAATCAGTGAGAACTCTCTATCTTTCAATAAATATATCACTGGATATTATAATGTATATCTACGGTAATGACAGCTCTTAACACAGTTTAATTAAACGCTACTATTATTATGAAATGATTAAAAAAATCGAGAATGATTTATTGAGTATACAAACATCGTCTACCATGATGTACATCTGTTGAGTGATGAAAATGTCGTTGGAAAGTTTCGTTACCAACTTTTACCTTTCATCTGGCGCTTGTCTATAAGCTCCGTTTAAATTTGTAACAAATATATGATGAAAGTAATTCACTAAGATTTTTCTACGTCTTTTTCGATGAAATATTTTTATCGATAATGCAGTAGCCCCTCCCTAACGCCACGCTAGGGTATCGTAGACAATTCGTAAGATGGAAGAACGTATAACGAGAGAGCGGAACTTTTCTTTGCCAAAATATATTTTATTCTATTACGCAATGTCCTGACGCAGTTCGTTGAACCCGCGGAGATGATTTATAACACCACGACCCTTCAAGGCCCATTGTGAATGATCTCATATTTTCCGAAACTTATTTCCTATGGTTATAACAACACATATCACTCTGGAGGCAAAGAAAGGGATTTTGTTATGGAAATATGTATATGTTGAATATTTTTGGACTATTAAAGTAAAATAGCGAATAATACTGTCTCATTATCTTATTAGGAATATTGTAATCCAGAAGTCATGTCCATAAATATATCGTATAATTTATGTTATGCGATATAAAGAGTGTTTTCTCTATATGTACGTAACTTAATTTACATAGCTTATATTGTAATTTTGCCTAAAGTTAACAATTTATTGTGCTTAGGTTTTAAAAAAAATGTTTTAAATGAATTCTAAGTTATGTTGGTAGAATGGTTGTAATAACATTTGCCGAGTAACATAAGATATCCAAAGTCCTTTTTAGGTTTTTATATAGTAATTCCAAAATGAAATATATCGCGTTTACGAGTTGCACCTGACCGGTTTGGTCTATAAATAATAATCAGAAATTTTAATATCGCCAAACTGAAGGCTGCTATGGAAGGTTGGCTATGAAGTAACTCCCTATATAGAGGTCGCCCACTGCGGCTGTTCAACTCGTCTGCATCACGCTGATGTCGATAGGGTAGGCAGAGAACTTGGAACACATTTATAGCCTTATAAATTAATTTTAAATCTGTTACTTATATTTGTACGCAATCAGTGTAATTCCTGTTTGTGCCCTAAGATTATCAGTCATGTTGCTCATTAAATATTTAAAAGTAATACAACGCGAACGAATAAGTAATCATATTAATTATAAAAAGTAAAAATAAAAAGTATAATTATTTTGTAAAGTTACCTAACAGAAGCATGAAAAGGAACGTGTAAAATATTTATAAAAAACGTCTAAAAGCAAACAAATTATCAGTCATGACACTTGGCGTTTTAATCTACCCCATTTCAACCTCAAAGGGTTATTTCAGGTGGGAAATAATTATAACCCGTTCAAAACAATTAATTAATCACCCCCATGTGTTAAATATGTTTTCAACACCCCATCGCCGTGAAATGTGTTTTAACCCTTTAATTTTGTGCCTGTGTCGATTTCTTATGAGAACATCGCTTTACGATTTTAAATAGTATTTAGTGGTCTAAGAAGATTTATACTTTAGTGTACGCCAGTGTGGTAATAAATCATTATATACAAATACTTATTTACCATCATAAATATGTTTTCATTACCAACATCGATGTAGATTTGTTTTTTCAAATCTATAGCAGCGACGTGTTCTCTGTTGTTTTCGTTTTACAATGTAAAATTCAAATGTAACGACGACCTCATAAGTAAATTTTAAACGGGCAGACGTACCCACAATAATGGAGCCCCATTTTATTTGGAGATCACTTTTTATACATTATAAACAAAGGCAGTATGGCCGCGGAAGCCGGCGTCTTTTATCAAAAAAGAGAAAAAAAAATATCAGCGCCCGCGCATATGCGCCGCCATGTTCGAATTTTAAATCGGATGCGAAAAAAATTCAACGCAATGTGCAAGCAGCACGCGCGACGCCATATGCTAAGTTTAGAAAAAATACTTTTTTTTTCATACGCGACTGCCATCACAGATAAAAAAAATTTTTTCACTCATCAAACACCCATAACGCAGATAAGAGGAGAAAAAATGGTAACATAAGCATAATATTAGTAGAAGCCGGCAAGTTAAATAAAAACTTTACACAAAAACTGCTCATTTTGAGGTTAAATAGATGTTGCAGGCGCTCGCGCATTGTGCTAGGGCTGGCACCATTTAAAATGTATATACGAAAACCACAAAATAAAGTTATTATTATAAAGTTCAAAATATGTATATTTTTGTAAAGTTCAAATTATATATCGGTAAATTATTAAGCTTATATTGCGTTCATTACAACTAATATCTAAAATCGCGGTAAAATAATCATATACATATTCCTACCAGGTGGTCTGACGACCTAAAGAAAGCTGGACGCAGTTGGATTTTAAAGGTCCAGGACTGGCTGGAGTGGTTAGTATTAATTAGTGGCGGTCTGTTTGGCAGCGGATTTCTAAAACATATCTAGTATTGCCTAGGATATTTATTAGGTACACACATTCAATAGTATCCAAAATGATTTAAAGGAGAGAAAAAGAACATTATTTTAAGAGCAGTTTTTGTCTAATTTTCCCTGAATTAATAATCTTCTAAACAAACGTCCGTTGGAGAAGGTTCTCCTGTTATAATTATAATGGAAAGTTTAAGGCTACAGGCATACCTACAGCATGTGACATGAAGAACATTATGGATAACACTCTTCTCATATTTTCCTTTTTAGATTCCTATTCTTCATCAGATGCCAGCCCTAAAGGCGCGCGCGCTGGACATCTGTTGTCAAAAATTTATTCTCTAGCGTTCTTCTTTTGTTCTTCACTTGCCTTACAGATATCATCTACAGCTATACACATTTTATCATTTATACAAGTGACACCATATATAAACGATAGGAATTTTTTTTTTGGACAGAAATAAATTCATGTAATTAACTCAATAAAACTCATCTATTTTCTAATTTGGATTTTGTAACTTGAATTTTCTAACAGACTTTTTAGTGAACATTTCTAGTAGTGACTCAGAGTCTAGGTCTGTGCCCGATGTATGGCGGTAGGCTCATCACCTATTCCATAGTGTAGGGATGTAAACGTAATTGGTGAAACAAGGAAGTGCACTACAATCCTCTGCCTACCCCTTCGAAGATTACAGGCGTGATCTGATAATACCTTAAGCTTTAAGTAGCGTATTAAAAATTAATGGGCATAAGCGGAGGCGCCCTATAGGTCCTTTTAAGAAATGCTCCAATTTGGCGCGGGCCCTTTGCACCAACCGCAATATTTTGCATATTTTTAAACTCTTTTTGAACGGCTTTCAAGTCGCCGCCGGTCCCTTGTAGATATAAATCGACGTAACATTAGCTACTCAATTTATTCAACGACGGCGCGTGTTTTATTTCGTGCATATTGACTGAAATATGGGGCTGGCCGATGGAGTCGGAAGTCTTCGTAAACCAGCCTGCGTGTACTTATAGTGCTGACTGTAGAAGGACGTCAGTTCTGTAAGGATAGAGATGTTTGACACTCTGTGTTCCGTGCCTACCCCGTAAGGCTCCTCACATGACAATATAATAATTGACGTAAAATATGTAGCATATCAATAATAACTATAACAAATGTTGCCATAGTTACAAGTTCCCTATGAATGATAATCAAATGTTCGTTATGACGCACGTGAGCGAGATATAGAGACCACGCGACTGTCGCCAGAAAAAAACCGAATAAAAAGCATTATATTCAAATTTTGGGGGAGGATTTTTTCGGTCGCGGTTCAACCACACCTGCCTATTTAACACAAAAAGCAGATAAAGCGTGATGGACAGTGATATAAGGAAGGCTTCGACGAAACGAGCGAAGCCTTGTTCCTGGTGATGATGCGACGTGGTAGGTCTGTGCGCCTGCATATACTTTTCCGGTTATTTACTTAATAATAACATCGGGAAGAAGAAATATTAAAAAAAGATAATCCTTAAGACATAATCCTTGCTGAGAAAATGTCTATCTATCCTTATCTCGAAGAGGTTGTATTTCTTAACTTCTCAAGTAATAATAAGAAGAAACGACTGTTCGTTCTATCCAAAGCATGAGTGCGCTGTATGAATTTGTCATCGTCTCAATACATTACACTAAATTACCGCGTTAGTTCCGATCCTGCTACAGTCGCTGATTCATCATTAGCCCGTTTACTGTTCCACTGTTGGACACGGGGTCTTTTCTCAGATTGAGAAGCTAGACAAGTGCATGACAATGCAAAAAGTGTGCGTAACATTGCATATTTTATATGAATTTATCATCGATATAATGTTCCGATTGGCTTGCAGATCGGCTGGTTTGGGCTTGCAAAGTACAAAAATATATTTAAACGTATCACACTTGTCGTATCCCGTATTGGTGTAAGCAATCTGAACTAAGTATTAAGTACTGTAGCAAGCCTCAGTGTGATCACACGAGGTAACGCACGATCAAAACATATAGTATCATCTAACATGTACCAATATATCGGAGTTTAATTGAAAGAAAGAAAGAAAGAAAGAAAGTTTTTCTCATGGCTTAGCCAGTAGAATTCGTAATAATACTCGTATAAAATAGAACTTTATTGTGTGAGATTGAGAAACGATTCATTAATTAACAGGAAATATGCTTTATTTTGTTTTTTTTATTGTATATTACAGACAGCTTTATATACAATATTACACACAATTTAAAAGTATACTTAGATGTGTTTACAATTACATCACCTACAAATTTGTAAATTCTTGTGTTCTTCGCAAAACGCTACGCCGCAGGAAAGCAAAGAGAGTCAAATTGAGAAGAAGGAACACGAACAACAGTTTGATTAAATTATAAGATGCATTAATTTCCTAATGTTTAAGTATCTGTCCGGCGAAAGTCATTTGTCGTTGGATATTATAATATAGTTGTTCCGAGTAAGTCCGCGGTACGTGGCTAGCGAGCTCGAATGTTATTAACGGCGTCGGTTTATATTTAGCGGACAGATTCCGGGAAACACGAACGGACACAAGGGAGGAATTCTACAACTTCGCCATTCATCCATTCATTCACGATTGAAATGACGCCTGCATGCTAATGTGCGGTCCACATACTAGCTAGTACCGCGCTAGACGGAGACAGACGTAGTGCAAATGCGAATAGTGATAGGCGTGTTTCATTCATACGTTTTTGGTCACTAACCAGTGTTTGTATGATTAATAAGCTAAAAGTACCTATTGTTAATTTGATATGAATAATATTTACATTTCATTACATTACATTATTGTAATTTTGTATGTATAAATGCAACGAACTATATTACATAATATAAGTATATTATGATATATTTTGCACATACGCATACTCAATCAAACTTATTATAGTCAATAAAAGTACCTAATTATATTAGGTATGCTTAGAAAAATTTGCTTTATCTTCTTAAATAGTAAAGAAATACTTTTTTGACTATTTGTGAAGAAAGTTCGTTAATTGTGACCATAAAATATTATGGTATCTTCGAAAAAAAAGTTCAAAAATACATATGACGTACTTTACTCAATATGCTTATTAAATATTCTTACTTTATTCTACTACCCAATATGATGTCTCAACCTGTACCGCGTAATCTGAGCCACACCACATAGACAGCCCTAGAGGTGATCGTGATGGGAGCACAATAAACAACAATAACCCCGAGTAACTCGCTTTTACGACAAGTAATATAATCTATGAATAAAACTATGTTTTACGCACTACCTGGCCTCCAGTTCCCACGCCCAAACTAGAGAACCGGAGATAAAATACATTACGAAGAACAAAAATCATTTTCACACCTTCGCGGAAAGGTCTTAAACAAGCTTTTATTACGTATGTAAAATAATAATGAATGTAACTTTCTTTGCTTACTTCGCTAAAACACACTTTTGAGCGACATCTGTATTTTAGAGATTACAACTTAATGCTATACATCGCCATCTGGTAACGTACAAGTATTTTACGTTTGCTCTTTAACGCCATCTATCGGTATTATATTAAAACCTTACGTATATTGTTCTAGTACTTCTACTGCCTAATAGATGGTAGCATTGAGGTTCGATCTTTTTAATTCGATAGTTAACATAATAATAACACACGTCATAATTTAACACACATAATTATACTATAAATGACAAAGTTATTATTTATGACTTCTTTATTTTCACATCTAACCAGTCAAACCGCTTTTTATCGGTATTTGTCATAAAGAAACTTGTAACTCTGCGAAGGACACCGACTACTTAGGATAATTAATTGTAAACGAATCTTTATATCAGTAAAATAAATGATTATAATGCTAGGTTATATGTATTGGAATTTAGTGGAATTTTAATAGAAAATAATTGGTAAGTGAAGTAATATAAATACAGATAAAAAAATATATTACAAGAAATAAAATCAAAGAAAAATAAACACACCTACCTGCTTGTATATGTTGCGTAGGGGTTGTTCGTATATTTCCAAAGTATGGTCCACAGATTCCACATAATATTGTAACAATTTATGTGACCTTACCAAGTGCAAACTTGTTACAAAGTCTTAGCAAATAAAAATGAAAAGTCTTTTAATACTATTATACGCAATAATACACAATATACTTTAGAAATTTCATTACAAGTAACTGATGGTTATCATTATTTAGTGGTTTCATGCAGTTTGTTGTTAAGTGAAAAGTATAAATTATTTATGATTTCTATTTCTTTATGGTTTCACTTTCATTTATGTGTCTCTATAAGATAAGAAAAAGTTTTTGAAAAATGTCACGGGGTCCAACTTAGAAATTTTAAAATGTGCGGTTGATTATATAAAACAGGTGATAATTTTCTTTATTTTTAATAGTCAGTGCATTTTTTATATCCCTCTGCCGGGTACGAATTTATTATAAAATTACGTGAGACTTGAATTATATATACGGTACGCCATCCATGCTACTCCATCTCAATTATTGAAAATATCGTTTAGGAATCAACTTAGCAGTTGAACGTTGTAAAATAATTTAAGAGGCCTCCGACGACGATTACCGACACACAAGTTTATTTTTATTACTTTTATTACAGTGGGCCTTCCAGATTTTTTTTTATTTAATAATCTAGTCGCAAAATAAAATTAGAGCATGAAATATTTCTGAAAGTTTTCTCAGCTGCAAAACACACCCCAACACATAAATCGTTATTTTAATAAACAACTCAGTACCGCCATCTGTCGGAGACACACATTCATTACTTTGCGCTATAAATCAAAAGTATGACAACAGATGGCGTGAAAGTTACGTAATATATCTCCTCGGAATGGATGGAAATATTGTATTTACGGGTGTTTCTCTACTTAACGAATGTCGCAGGTGTGGTTTTTACTTCTACAATTCGCTAGAAGACAACATAAAATATCTTATGGGGATAAAATTTGCTAACAAACTTTTTAGTAGAATCTACTAAATATAGTATATAGGGATTGAGCCCAGATTCTTAAGGCTATTATAATAGGTAAACGTTCAATAATAAACGTATCTTATTGCATTTAAAGCGACTAATATAGAACACGTGATCTCTCTATGCCTTATTGTTATAGCGGTAACATAGTCCAAAATTATAAATATTATGAGGACGATGATTGGTAAAATTTTTTTTTAAAACAATAAACAAATCTTCGAACAAGACAAAAACGGTAAAACAAAGCTCATAAAGAAAACTATACACAAGTTTTTAGACGACGCATGTATCGTTCTATAAACGATAAAGAATTTGGAATGTAGAAATAACTCTAACATCCTCAACCCTACACGACCATCAACCGCACTCGGGCTGGTAAATTGTAATGGGCCGTTGAGACCACACGCTGAGAGTGTTAATGCCTTCGAAAAAGATTTAAGATGATATTATCTACAATTACTTAAAGATTTTTCTGACATAAATTTTTGAGAAGATAATTTATTTATTTTTGTAATTAATATCAAATTTAATATCGTAATCTACACAGTGTAATAGGCTTCAAATTCTTATATATGGCAAAATTTCACACATCTTTGAACCTGTATGTATGTATTTCTTCTCTATAAATTTTATTTGTATGGTAAACAAAAAGAATTCCCGTAAGACCATATAATGTATGTCGCACAGAACATTGTGCCTGTGTTATATCAAAACTGATTATAACCCCATACCGCACACCATAAGGAGGGTTGCCAAAGTAACGTATGATACAGGAAATCGCAGGTTTATATTAAATAATATTTGTCATGAGGATTCTTTTGAGTGTGAGCAGATGGGAGTGTCTATTCATTTATTTGTATTCGTAAAGTAGAACGAATCATTGCGCTAAGTTAGTATCAATTAAACAATAGTCTTCTTTATCATGAATACTAACATTCACGATACTAGTATAACGAAAGCCTCCCAGGACTGAAACAGGCTGATATTGGCGAGGAATTTTGTAACGATGATGTTTTAAATGAATAGTCAGGAATATCTGCAATCATATTTTGTATTGTTAAGAGTATGTTAAGAACCCTCATCATCAGCAGGCTAGTCTTAGGTCCACTGCTGGACATTGGCCTGTAATCCTGTGCTGGGCATGTGTCTTGGGGATTGCAAAACATGGCTTGTCACAGCTTACACTACCTCCCATCAATGGCCATAGCATGTAACTATCCCTGGGCAGGCGACATGTTAACTTGATAAGCCAGCATCCGGTTAATTGCTTGTTACAATACCTGGTTATCCCAGAATGGGGTTGGGGGATGCATGTTTATTCCGCTCCAACATCGATTAAGAACCCCATATACTATTGGATGATAACAAACATTACATCTTTGTGAGTTTTACGATGGTTTATCTATTTATTGATAAGCTAACTCCCTGTTTCTCCATCATCATCCATCTTTTTGTACACCTCATCCCACTTAATTAAAGAGCTATTTGTCTAGAATTTGGAAGGGTTATAATTTTTTTATTACCTGTTAAGTACATACAAAATCAAATCAGGTAGGAATATCTAGAAGCTTTGCTCTGTACAAATATTTGTATATTATATTATTAGTGTCAATTTGTGCCTCATATTTCAACATGTTAAATTATAAAAGTGTGAGATGTTGCTATACCTAAGTTAAAACTAGTTAGAAAAGGAATCTAAATGATTTGTACCAATGTCAAGTGTACCTTTTTGCAATAAGCAATGGTAAAGTTGCAATAATTAGATAAAAAAATGTAAGTAGATTTATAGAGAAATTATTGTGATTTCTTATTCAAGTGTCTTAAAATATTGTTTATTGAACAAAATGCAAATGACAATTGGCCAAAAATAAAATGGCATTCTATGTGTCTTTTTACTATTCTCTCGGGATATTTTAAAGTAATTTAATTATGTAAGTTAGTTTTAGGTAATTTAATAGCACTTTTCTTAATGTAATATGACGAATTGCCAATATTTTTTGACGTTTAAATGCAATGGTTATGCAATGCAATGGTTATGTACTTGTGATTTTTAAAATAGCAATAGTGCCAATTTTTTTTGTGCTGTCACATTTGTGTATTAATGATTTTATTGCTTTGTTAATGTTAGAAAATGCTTAGTATAAAGTGAGGCTTTGAGAAAAGTTGTCATCAGCAATATTCAGTATTTAAGTGCTGTGATGCACAGATCTATGAGCTACTTAGTAAAAATCATCATAACACAGGTTCGCCTGAGCTAATGCTGTGGAACAAGTAATTTGTATTAATAGTGTCATACAATTTGTAGTTCATTGAAAGACAGTATTTTTTGGAAACAGTTATATATTTTTAAAAAATTAAATATTTATCACCTATATGTCTATTTGCTAACAAGATATAGTATTCTATACCTCAACAGTTATACTTATAAGTTTTGAAAGTTACAATATAAAAATTATTTTAAAACTTTACAATAGTTATAATATATGTATCACAAATTACTTGTTTGAAATAAATGTATATTATATGACTGTTAGGGTATTTTATTTTTTACCTCAAAAATAATATAAAAAGTGAACGAACAGGTCACAAACTGATTGTATGGATGACAACTTGTCCAGGTGTAGTAATGGGACATGTGTGCAGTATCCATTCAATCATTTATTGTACTTTTAACTTAAAACAATGAAGTGAAGCTTAGCAATAAAGTAGAAATATCTAAAGGAATTGCTAACAGCTTAAGGGATATTTATTTGGATACTGTAATCATATCACCTTATTAAGAAGTAAAGCAGATAGGCCTAACTAAAGGATCGAAAATTTCTTTCATATACACTGGATTGTTTAAAATCATAGATATCACTTTTGCTATTATCACTTGAAAGTAACATGCACAAAACACATTGGTTCATATAGCCATATTTCAATACTGAAACACTAGGCAATATTTCTTATCTGTGTTCAATAGGTCAGTTCTTTTTAATATTTAACTAAGTATATATTAGGCCTAATAGGGTATATTTAGCATTTAACATATAGCATTTAATGTTGAAATCAATTTTGTTTTGTTTCTTCTGTTACAACAAAATTGTGGGCACTTCCAGCATAGATTTGTGTTATTTTTGATTTTTCATTAATTTCAATGGGCACCATGGTGGGGATAAAGATACAATCGGATGAATTTGTGCCTGTATTTGCATGTTCATTCCAGCCCCATGCCCATAAACTGTTATCTTCTGCTAAACAAATAGTGTGTTCGGAACCTAGAGCAACATCAGCAACTTTTCTACCACCTGAAAAAACATTACATCAGTGTTGAATGGAATTACAATTAAAATATTTATATTTAATTTGTAAGAAAACACTCCTCATGAAAAGCTTATGTCTTATGAAAAGTAAATGTAGACAAACAGGTTGGTGAAGATAATGATGAACTGTTTTTGGAAATCAATAGAAGAAAAGTAAAACATTAATTTGTATTACAGACATTTATACCACAGTTGTGTGGTTAAATATGTAGCAAGGATTATTTAGTGTGCAGACCTGTCAATTAACAATCATTTAATAAATAATGATAATCTAACTACATAATATCATTATGATGAAATTCATATAAATCATAGGTCATCTGGCACGTGCATCTGGTTATATGGTGTGCACCTCTTTACAAAAGTGTGTTTTAAATTTAAATATCATTTGCTAACGGTGAAGGAAAACATCGTGAGGAAACCTGCACACCTTAGAATTTATAAA
>DWMG01000932.1:0-16867 GCA_018244855.1 Elbella merops
GCACAAATATAAGAATCACAAGTAAATGTTCAAGGTCAATCCTTGAATACATTTCAGCTGACCGGCAGACCAGTATGGTGCCCGTTATTCTAATTAGTGTCTTAATTATATTACCTTTTTGTGTCTTCAGCAATTAATGGAATAACTTATTGATGATTGGACAACAATAATAATGATGGTATTAATAATAATAATAATTCTTTATATATTATACTTCGAAAGTTTTCAATTACAATGTCCAAGAAAATGCTTATTAAAATATATAATTACTTTTTATAAAATGCCTCTTTAAAAATTTTCCTTTTTTAAGCTCAGTCGAAGTTTGCACTGAGGACAGTCCCACCATAGGTCCGCAAAACTAGGGTTAAATATAATAACAATAAATACAACATCATGTTATATTCATCTTGGTTAAGTAATTAATAAATTAATCTGTTTCCTTGTATCCCAAACTGGAACATACCGGTTAACGGTTGGATATCTGTGGCATCACCGAACAACAAATTAAACGCTCGTTGGTCTAATGATCAGTGGTGCCGACTCAGCCGAGGGTTATGAGTAGGATTCCTATCCAAGATATGTGTCTATATAATTCTATGGGTTTGGGCGTAAAATTGTTTAAATATTTGTGAATTAAGAAATTTTGTTATCTAGTTTAATTATTATATTTAATAGATCATTATTCATCATCATTATTATAGATGGCTATTCAAAGACATTTTTCCTCGATACTTGTCAATTGAATCAAGTTCCGAGACAATATCTTTCCCGAATCAAAATATCTTTTAATAATGTAAGCTTTACATCAATCTTTATAAATACTCGTATCAATAAAAATAACCCTTACACCAAGCAGTTCGTTTCCAGAACACATAAATCTATTTAGCTATCATTATAGCTCTACGAAGTCCATACATTATGCTGATTGAGATGGCGACCGGAAAGGGGAACGAACTGGGAGTTGTCCAAGGACAGGCTTTAGAGGATGTGGAGTAATGCTTCAACCACTACTAAATGTTTCTTTTATTTAATTCCGTTTTATAATGAATATAGACGAAGCACGTCAACACTGTCAGGTTTACATTTTTGGTTTCGTGCTTTCTATCTACACTGCGAGCGACCCGTTGTGACGATATACAAATAAATCCCGGGTCGAGTACTATTATATATTTCTAATTTAGAATTTCTAGTAGTGACTTCTGAGTCGAGTAACTTTGAAGACTCTGGTCTTGATTTGTGCCCGGTGTATGGCAATAGACTCACCACCTATTCTATGGGACGTAAACGTAACTGGCGAAACGTTGAAGTATACGTACTACATTGTTCTGCCAAACTCCTACGGGTCATATAAGGTTTTTATTATTGAAAATTAAATTCGAGATAAGCTAAACAGTGTGATACGACACCGGCTGTTTTTTCCAGTCTAATTTATAATTCACAACAAAAGTATTTATTAAATAAAATATATAAAGAACTGTTTAAAACTGGTTTATGACGAGTGGTATTGCATAAAGCTTAAGATTTTTTACAAAAAAAATTCGTTACCGATTTCTTTAATTATAACCATTGCAAAAGCCAGTTATTTTAGTATAAAGTGAGAAGTTGATAAAAGAGGGAAAAAATAAAATCTTAGTACCCATATTGTATATTGAATACCTATTTTACTGTTATTTTGTATTATTGAAACCAGAAGACTTACATCGAAAAAGATTATTATCGGTTGTTACAAATATCCATTAACAAAAGTAATTTGTGGTCTGCTATTTAAGGGTTAATGCCTCTTACGTGGCTGTAGGTATTCAAGATATCGCTTACGTAACTTCGGCGCCTCGATTTCTTACAGACGTGATTATATTTAGCACAATTAAATAAAATTTCACTCAATTAGATTTCAAAAATGCGTTTAAGGCGCGTTTCCAATTTAAAGCACATAATAATATACACAGATAATAGAAGAATTTGAAAAACTTCTAGTACCTGCGATGAATAACAATTATAATGTCTTATTTTATTTGTGTTTGTACATTTATTTTAAAAGAGATTTTTATTTCTTTTTTTTCAGTATGTTTGTAGCTATATTAAAAACGTTTCAGACCGAAAAAATGTATGCCAATATCATTTTCGAGTTTAATAAACCTTGGAGTACGTGGCTATAAATGGGCACACAAATCAGTGTCTATATGTCTAATGTCACGTGTCTTTTGGTTGTCATAACGTTCACAGTTCACTGATACGATGGTTATGTGAAAGTACGTGCAGTATGTCACGCGTGGTTTTTCTAAGATGTTGATATATCTCATTTGGTTTAAAGCACGTTGATTGAATTTTTAACATATATATTTATGCGTTAAACCTGATTACATTTTGACTTGGAATCATGACACCGTTAATCGATATTTCTTCATTATTAGCACGCACCGCTAACTTTATGAAGTTACGTGCGTTTTCAAGATTAAAAGTCATTCGCTGTAACTGTGAAGATAATGTCGTAAGAAAACTTGTACGCCTTAGATTTCGCTATTATATTTTCTAAGATGTGTGAAGTCTGCCAATCCGCACGTAGCCAACATGATATACTAGTCATATAGTCATAAGCCTTCCGGTGTTTGCCAACCCTAATTTAATGCCTTATATTAACCCTTTTCATCCTGACAGCAGACTCGTGTCCAGCTGTGGCGAGGTAAAAGAGTTGACGACGATAAAGACTTTCTATTATAAGAGGACAACCGTTTCCAATGGTACAATGTAAAGCTTCGCTAGGATATCTAATAGAGTTTGAGTTACGCGAACATAGATGAGTGGACTCTTATAACCGTGTCCTTATGTAGCGTACGACACCCTTTAATTAGGTGAACAGACGTTTGGTGGAAAAGAAAAGTTGAAGTCCGAGTTTAGGGTGTGCTATGGGAGAGGCTTATTGTCCAGCAGAGGACAAAAATGAACTGATGTTGATGAACTATGGTGTACTTAAGTACAAAATGTGTTATTCGTTGTAGTTGTTTAAGTACAAAACAGTGTACTTAACTGAAAAATCCCGAACACGAATATTACGAATTTGTTCCTTTAAGAAATCATTCGATATCTCGATTACAAATCGATCGATAATCGCCCATCGACAATCGATAGTAGCGCCTCAAACGTAATAAAACACATGCTCTCAGCTTACGTCAAACCCGTATTTACGTAATACCCGTAACTAGCTGTAACTGAGCCGGTAACCGGGTTACCGTCCGCGCTGGTTCTCACCCAATTACCTATAAATGTTCGCCATTGTGCGTAATGGGCCACATGGGCCGTGCTTTTTGGAATGATCTCAAGGATGCGATAAAAAATGGCACATAGAACATAAACTCCGAATGATTGATAGGTGTTTTATTTAATAACATTCACTTATCAAATAGTTACGCCATCGAATATTCCAGAACATTTGAATCGAAATGCGGAAATCATAGAATGTTGTAGGGGTTTTTTGCAGGCTCCTCTCAGCAATAGCTTAAATTGATTTTGTTAAAAATGAAACCCTTTCCGACTCTTCTTTTATGACTTGACTTTTATGATTATTATACATAGTTTGAGCGGTCAGGGTAATTGGTCAACTATAACTAACTTTATGAGGCTATCAAACAGACCAGAATAAAACTGCTATAAAGGCACAATATAGAGCACAAACTTAATTTGAATAGTTCGAACACATGTGATATATTATTATATTATCACGCCAAGTACTTTACAGGATAGTCAGGGAGCACCGACTGTCAAAGATCTCTCTCTACCCTTACATATACGTCGTACATGTTCGCTTACATTTCACACTCTCATCACACAAATCTACACACATACAAATCGTCACAGGAAAAAAGCCTTTGTTAACAAGTTATCATTGTGATAAAAATAGTGTGTTCGCTACATCGTCTGTGTGATTAGATATGCACAACAGATAACACACATGTGTAGCGACGGTAAGGCGATGTTATTTTTATCCCTATCACACAATAATAGATGCCAAAAATAAAACAAGATGCCACTGACCTGTCATAACACAGACTTGTAAACGATATGCTGAGATTACAGAAGACGTAATGCTGTGGATATTTATCTTGTCAATGGTTATCCCACTGACACGACTTAGATATGTATAATTGATGTTTTACTAAAAATGTATTATTATTTGTATAGCATTTTCGTATTTATTTAACTATAATTTATTTATATTATAGATTTAAATTTATAATAATTTTATCAGAGTATTATTTAGATGTTTCAAAATGAGCAGCTATATTCGCGTTGTTGTCAATAGATCCAAGGTCTAAGTTTATGGGTTCTATTCCCACCCAGAGCAGATATTTGTGTGGTGAGAAAGACAATTCTTTCAACCCTAGGTGTAAAATTATCTGTATAAATATGTTTATAGGTATTTGTCATTTATGTATATAAGGATGGATTTAGAAATTTACATGTCTAATTTAACAGCTACCTTAACTCTAGTTTAACGAACCAACTGTATGAGTTATCCCAAGATATTATTATAATTTCACTTGCCTACAATCGCTTTTAGCAACTCTTCCAGGGTTTAACCAGTTCTCTACTGATAAGGAAACCGGTTGTAGACAACAGACAATGGCGAGTTAGAAAACAGAACAGAAATTCATATAATGCTAATGTATTCGGCGCCAAATACGTATCCAAACAATGACCACCGAGTCAGCATGCCGTGTGCTTAAAAAAGGAACATTGTGTACTGGGATTTCCGCTTCGTAATTATATTAAGTAGGTACTCGCAATCATTCAAGTCGGTTGCACTTGTCATGTTCGTTATGATTTGTCATTATACGTTTGATCATTTACCCTCTCTTAATAAAATGGGTTAACGCAATAGTTTGCGTGGCAGCCTAAATGCGACATGAGAAACTTCACACACCATGGAGAACATCGGGAAGAATTCTGAAGCATGTAGGGATTCGATGTTTTCTGTCACCGTTACAGTAAGTGATTCTTCAATCTTAAAACTCACATAAATTTCTAAACAGTCGTTCATCGACATTTGAACTTGGGAGCTATCACTGCTAATGTCATCCTTAAATTCCAGTCAATTAAAATTAATTGTTCTTTTATTTTACTAGTTAATTACTCAATTTACTTACTTACATTATTTAATTATATTACATTACCATTATTTATTTATACTATTGAATTACATTAATCTCACTATGTAATTGATGAAATTCCATGTAATGCAAATATTACCTAAAATTTTGTGTGAATCATCAAGATATGTGATTTGGTATTACAATTTCTTAATGGCGGTAACGTGAAACAGACTTTATATTTATAAATAAGTAGATAAGGCCTAAAAATCTGGTCAACCTCTAATAACAGTGAAGTTTCAGTTTTCTTCAGGCATAGATACGTGTCAAACAGTGGAATGTTAACATTAAGGATGACGATGACAAATTAGATGCACCCTGAACGTTAAATTGACACACAGTTTTTTAATGCAGTATACTTTTTTATAATTAGAAAAAAATGTGCTAGTGTTTCAGCCACAAAATGGTGCCACAGACAATGTTTACCTTTACAGTCTTCGGACAAAATAACTATGACATAGCTACCGCGTTTTTAATCTCTAGGTGAGATCGCCATTAAACCAAACCCGAGAGTGTATTTTTAGTTTACGGAGAGGGATTGTTTCAGAGGTCATTTAATAATTTGAAAATATTCTTTAAAATTCCTTGGCCGTTATTAGGGGCAGGTACAAAAAATCTAGAATTTTAATCGGGGCGGTGACTACTGCTGCACCTTTCAAGTACGTTGGCCAAGTGTACCGGGGTGCCAGATTTTATTAAAAAATAATAAGTTTTTTATGCGTAAAACTTTCCTATTTCATATCATTATAAAACAATAATTGAGGCAATTTTTCACACTTTCATTCCTATTGTTAAAACATTATATATTTGAACAAATTCTTACAAATAACGTACCTACCTCATTGTGTGTGAATCATAAAAATATATTTTCAAGATAAAGCTAGTAACAATAGTTTGAGCCATTATATGATTTTGATTATCCTTGGTCATTTGCATCAAGCCGCGAAAGGAAAATTCCTTTAGTATACATGTTTATCGTTCAATAAAAAACTGTCACTGCTTAGATTATTTTGGCGCCATTTTCGATAAACGTGTTCCGATAATATTATCTTTTGGTTTCTGACTCAATGAACTAGTTTTATCCTGTTCGTAAGCTCTATATTTGCGACTATAAATTCACAGCTTTATATTTGTATTATTACATAAATACATATCCATAAGATAAGTATATACATCAATAGATAGATGCAAAGAAAGTAGGTAAATGTTCAGATCAAAAATCTTTCATATCCATCCGCCCGCGAATCGAGCCAAGAACCCTTTATACATAAGATCAGAGTGATGACGTGAGCGATAGCGGTTAGTATACCATAGCAAATGAAGCAATTGTCATTATTTTGAAACAATGGGAATGAGGCTGGTTTTATCTGCTTCTCCGTGTAAAATGAGATTTTCGTTTGTCATTACTGCAACCAGGGTTTAAAATCTTATTGAACCTGCATATAATTTTCATTAACCTTTGACGATATAAGGCTTTACAGCTTTAATTGACGAAGGGCATGGTTTTAAGCAAATTGCCGAGTGATGGAGGAATGAAAAAGTCCGTTACTTTTGTGAGGGATACCGCACAGTATCTGCCGTGTTAAAATGTGTCAATATGTACATACATCTAGATCAGAGCAAAATGTAACTGTAATGAAAAATGTAACTAATAAACAAAACAGATGTAAAAAATTAAACATGTTCCAAAAACCACGAACTTAATATAAGAACTACGTTGGACACGTAAGCATATATAAACATGTGTAGATATAAACTTTGTACATAAAAGACAATACTCAGTCAACTAGCAACATATTACTCGTATATTGATATGGATGTGTGAACACGTGTTCTGAAACCTATAAAAATGAAGCGTATTCTTCGTATTCATTTATAACTTACTATGAAAATAGAAATTTATGGCTTTGTACATTAAAACGGCTAATGAATTCGCGTAAATAACGTGGGCCCTCGTGTCATGGGTTCCTGGTAATGAATGGACGTGTTTAATTGGTGTTGCTCAGTAGTGATGACATCAGTTAGGTGTGACGTGAACTAAAGAACGCTAGGCGTGGTCTTTTTTTGGTCAATTTTGGCGCGTCATTTTCTACTAAAGGTCTCAATGCTGGAAACGTATTGTGGACACATCTGGTGTTATAACGTCCATAGGCGACGATGACCACATGCTATCACGTGGCCCATTTCAGTGTTCGTCAACGTAAGCAAAAAGATATATTAAAAAAAGTTTGTCAACCACATTTCAACTTGTTGGATTCATTAGTGCTAGTACTTTTACGGATCCGCACTGAAAATTGCGTGCAGATATTGCCGATACGCCTGTTATTGTCGTTGGTTGCGCTATCAATTTCAATGTAAATCATAATAAAATACAATCTTAGAATCATAGTCAAATATGAAAATGACAGTCTTCATTCAAAAGTCACAAAAGCTAGAATGGTGTATTAATGCTTTTATTACACAGCGTATAAGATTTTTATCTAATTTTGATTATATGTAATCCCAATTAGGATACCTTTAAAAAAACAAAGACATGTTGCAAAAATTTTTTTCATACTTTTCGTAGTTCGCATCCATCTTTTCTTTTAACCAGAGATTCTATCGTTAATGATCGTTTGAAGACAAGGGTCGAATGCTGTTTGTATATATCATCAATTCGTATAATGAATTCGTTAAGGATTATTGTCTTCTTGATAATGAACATGGTTGGAATGCTGGAGATGCATCCATTTAGTATTCAAAAGGTGACACCGTTGGCGTACCTTAGGGGTTTGCAGATTACACCAAAGATAGATAATAACATGCTTAAAAAAAATATTATTATTTTCTTTAATTAATTCAAATACATATATCAACGTCGATAGATACAGTTTTAAACAAAGGCTGTAATGGAGGAGACAGAATAAAAATAACCGGCTGCAATACTCAGAATGTTTAAAAAAAAATTTCTCCCTCGCAATTTCCATACTGTTGTTGAAAACCGGTATCATTTTACAAGCACTGCTGTTTCACTTTTAATTAAAATGTTTTTGTTTTTATAATAAAATACCGACTCGTCACGGCATTTGCATTGAGGCGCATCACACAAAGCGAGGGCGAAAAACGAAGGGGAAACAAAAAAAAATGTAAGCGACAAATTTTCCTTTTTTAATGCAGTCTGGCAAAAATTACGTCTGGTTTACGATACTCCGGAAATACAAAGAGACAACGCTTCACCGACTGCAGTGCATATAGAGTGTAGATGGGGATGTTTGAAATAGTAGGGGAGAGGTTTGCAGCCTCTATTTTATACGGCTTAATGCATTCGTTATCGATTAACGAGAGCAGGAACCCGATTTTTTAGAGTTGACACCTGTTTTTGACATAACTTTATTGATCATTATTATTTTTTAATTACAATGGTGAAGTATTGACACAGATTGGTGTGTTTCGGTAATGTAATGATATTCGATTCCATTAACTCATGTTATTAATACTAGTTGTAAAATATTTTCAGATAACATAAATCGAATCACACTTTATGTCTGAAATAAAACCAAATTCATATTTTATTTTACTATTCAATCTCGAAAAAACTCTTCACATTTTTCCATTTTTATCGTCGTTCTCATTTTAGTCGTCGTCAACATCAACAACATCAGTTCTTTTTATCGATCCAATGTTAGAGACGTGTCATTCTGCATAATATTTGTTAAAGTCATAGCATGCCTTACTGACCAAGTACGGAAAGGATACCTGAAGTGTTCCCTATATCCGAAGTACCCAGATATTTCTATGTCCTCGTAACCATTTATTCTAAATTAGATAATGTTTTTCTGAAATTATTATTACTCTATTTCAAAATTTAATACTGCATGTTTTCGAAATACAGAAACGAAGTACAGTGTGGCGCGCTGAAATAACCCTGTGACAGCTGTGACTCATGGGTTTCTCGGTATCTGTTTTGATGATCCTGAATCACAGATCTAACAAGCGAAGCATTAATTAGGTCTACTACGAATTTTTTACTACTGCGAAACTCTTCGTAATTTTAATTAATGACTTTACTACATTGTGACATGGATTTTCCATGATAAAAACTTTGTAATTTTAATATATTTATTTATTTATTGTTAATTAGAACGATACAACAGGTCAATTACACTAATTAACAATTTTTATTAATATTGGTATAAATTAAAACAATCAATTTAAAATGTCAGATAGTGTCAAATTAAAATAATGTTAAAAGATAAAAATTGTACTGCATCCATGTTATAATATTAATAATTAATATTTAATATTAATAATTAATATTAATAATTAATATTAATAGTAATAATTAATAATAATAATAATTAATAATAATGATTAATAATAATAATCTCATAATTTTTCACAAAAGCTTAAACATAGGCTTTGAACTTCATTCCATGAGTCGGCGGGGTATGTGTCTTAATTAAATTGTGCCATTGTTTGACATACTGAAACATGGAAGGTGAGAAAAATGTCATCGAGGCGACGTGGCAGCGGGCTTGACAGTTGACTAATAGGATTTTAAAAGATCTCAAATAGATCGTCAGGATTTTGTAATTAATTAATATTAGTTATTAATCAGCTTTGTTCTTCACCCATTTTGGTGCTTCTAATATATATGTAATTATAAAAGAATACAAAATGCCGAAAATCTTTATCTTTACAGATCTGACGTTCTTCTTTCACACTTACTCTCTTCTTCTGTTCAAGCTCTTTCTTCGCATTCCCTCCTCATTTATTTTTAAATATGAATGTATCTACGTACTATTGCGAATGTAACATTAAAAAATATCACCCTATTATCTTCTTGATACTTCTTTAAAACACAATACTGAAACACTATCATTGTTTCGATGTTGAATGTGCTATTTGTAGTTCAGTACATGTTAGCCATAGATCTGATCACAACTAGAAATGCACCTATTTGTGCTTGTGGTAATAAACTTTGTATCTATCCATCCATCAGCTTTTTTACGTCTACTGCTGGACATAGAACATTAGGGAAGGCCTAATCAGCGGCACTCCTCCCCATCCCGGTCAAAGAACAACGGTTGCCCATTACTCGTATCTTACTCCTTGGAACTCGACATGCTTCATCGATGTTCATCATTCTCTTGATACACTTATTTTTGTTTAAACATAATATGTAATGTTTCTTCTAACTTGAAATTCCTGTTAATAACTCAAGATTTGTGCCAGGTGCATGGGAATACGTTGACACCCTATCCCAAGGTACGTATAACAAAACAAGTGAAGCATGGGCCTACACTCTCTGCCTAACTGTCAAGCGATATGGAGGCATAATGTTATGCTACTTGATGTCGTTTCTGTTGAATCTCTGATCTCTGATAGCCTCGAATAGTTTGACATGCTGTACCGACATACATAATTATGTCGCCTTGACACGCTTTGATAATCTATACGTGGCCGTTCTATGGAAAATGGCGTCCGTGAAATCGCTCGAACGCCATGAGAATACACCTGACACGCTGTCCGTCACAGATAATTAAATATTCCTGGAAATTGTCCATTTACATAAACATAAATTGCTAGAAAAATTATTTCATTCCTGACTCAGTCGCCTGTAAGTTTCGTTAATGTCAGTTGGGTGTAACTATTTAATGTCTAACTATTAGGTCTAGAATTTTTCATAGTGGGTAACCGTTTGCATATTTAAACAAAGTCTTAAGTGTTTTATATATCTTTGTATCGCTTAATATTCTTTCGAATGCATTCTTTATATTATTTATAGAAATATTTCATTACTGTTCGTTTTCCATTGACATTACTTTTTTGTTGAATGTTTGTACATGTGTATTTCTTTATTATTTCTAAATCAATAATATCAGTAAAAAATGTTCTTTAATATTGAATATTAAGTATAATATAACGCTTGAATGATAAAAGACTTTTTACTAAAGACTGCAAACTGAACATCGAACAAACTATTCTAAAGCAATCTAAAATAGTAGACTCCAGTCTGTCAACAGAAGATATTGGTCAGATACAGAAAGGTCTGTAGCCAAAGCATATAGCAACACTATTAAATCTGTGCTGCCAATCCGAAATAAGCCATATGAATATCTGGAACACATTCGATAGATATATCTGTATATCCAAATCAACATTTAATTTGGCCCCGGTTCAATAAATAACGTATCTGCGCTTATATGACTAATGCCCGCAGTTCATTAAATTTTTCAAGCAAAACGATTTATTTGATGGCGTATTGCCAAAGGATTTGCGAGTTTCTCGGAAACACTCTGCAGCCCTGCGATATGTAAAGCTTACATCAAACTCCTTTATAAATAGTAGCACGAGTAGGTACACGTCAATGGACTGCGACGAAATGATTTAAAATCTTTATGTAATGAAACGTAGGAAACGTAGGAGTGTACTACACTCCTATCCACCTCCTCAGAGAAATATAGGCGTAATATTATGTTATGGTGTTCATTGAATGTTTTTTGATTTCGCAAGTAACACCATTACCGCGCTTAAAGTTCGGAGTGTTCTGCCAACAACATATGTAATTGTATTAGATTAACTTCTCGTTAATATGCAGTGATAGCCTAGTGGTTAAGAATTCAGCCTCTCACTCCGGGGGTGCTGGTTTCAAATCCATGGCGCGCACCTCTTTACAAAGGTGCGTTTTAAATTCAAATATCACCTTTTTTGGTTAAAACGACTAATACAATTATAAGTACTTACAAACAAAATATACTTTTCATAGTCGGACTGAATACATGAATCGAGGGAAAAATATTATACTAAATGGAACTGATGCTTTTAAAGGCTGTATTTACATGTTTTTTATGTTTAGATACAGGATAAATACTAGTGATAATCATATAAAGCTTGATCCCGGCTGTTACTCGAACCCACATCTCTGTTTCAGTAATCAGACATAATTAACTACTAACCAACCGGCCAGTCGATGGATGACATTAATTAGCAAGCAAGTATACAGCTGTCACTCGTATAAATGAGACGGTTACTTTATAATGTCTGTGTGTATATGTATAAACACATACATACATATATTCATGTGTTTGCCTTTTATACTTACATATCATTCAAGTGTGAGAGTCCCTAACACGCGCATTAACTCTACTTAATGTTGTTGTGGCTTGCGATCCGAGTCTCGACTTATTTTCTTCAACACCTGTCGCCTAAAACTTCTGAAAGTTGCTTTCAGTCTGTCTAGCCGCTCTAGAAAATGAAAATTTGAAATTGTCACTAAAATATTATTACTATATCATCACACCAGGACATTTACGAGGTAAGCAAAGAGCACCAAGTGCCAAATATATCTGTCCTTATACACCTCAGGTCTGTCCTTATACCCCTATATTCATTCTCTTCACACAAGTCGGAGTCGGAGACTTCACAATCTCCCATCATCTTAACCTAGTGCGCTTCTTCATTGCCACTCAAATAGATAAATAATCATATATAGTTCAAACAGCGCACCATAGCCAATAGAAGTTTACTATACAAAATACACTAATCTTTAAATACAACATAAATTATACTTATGACTTGTATAGCTCGTTACGTATCTATGCTTACCAGTGTTGCTAGTTCATTTATAACACGTTATAAATTAGCTGTATTGGCAATCATCCAACTGACGAGCTGTCTTGTAATAAAACTGTGTCCGACCGCGACCAACGATGTTACGCGATGAAAATGCTTTTAAAGTATACGTAATATATATAACACAGTATTCTTTAAAGATTAAAGGAGTCTGAATACTTTTTATCTTGCCTCGCTCCGCGGTCTAGTGGTTGGTGAATTTGATTTTTGAATAAAGGATTGTAGGTTCGTTTCCCACCCAATACAAATCTATGCGTAGAGTAGTGTTTGTTCCATGTCGTGCACTAAGCACTGCGAAATTTGGAATAGTTAAGGACGTAGAGAAGGAGTTCAGACAACAGTAATTATGACATTAATATGTTACATACACATAAAATCAATGAAAAATCATTAATTACGTTCATACCGTCAATGTCTGACATACCACAGTCTTTGTTCTAATAATAACATAGAGTAGATTTATAGAGGTATACTCTTTGACTTAAGAACTTAACCAAATTTCGAACTTAAAATTTAATGGAATAGAATCTGATTTCGATCACTGTCTAACCACTATTTATTATAATAGCAAAAGGAGCTCTCTTTTAAAGCCAGCAATGCATTGGACTCTCCTTGGGTGTTGCTAACGACCATAGGCCACGCTAATCACTTACCATCAGCTGGCCTGCTTGCCAGTCTACATATAAAAAAAATATGAACCACCACCAGTTCATCGAGAAGGCGTTCATTTATTTGGTATTTCTCTTTAGCGAAAAGTACACGGTCATCTTTGTTCTCCAACGATACAACAAGTCCCTACACACCAGTAATCACTTCTTCCGAATCAGCGCGTGCGTTCTGTAAACAAGGAAAACATTTTAATTCCATTTCCTTGAATACACCGAAACAAAGCTGTGGGTGTTTTACTGTGAAATCTCAAATTGAGAACATAAATATGCGTGGCCATCACCGATATATTGACCTAACTTGCGTGTATTTGGCTATTTCTGAGTATATATTCTTATATACACATTGCTTAAAATGGCGGCGATATCTGCTTTAACACTTGGAATAAAGAAGGCTGATCTTCAATTCTACATCTCAAAGGTTTATATGTAATAATACTATTTAGCATTTATTTGGCTATTATAAACTGATATTATTATAAGTATTGTATATAATCGCAGTGTTTGTTTCACAATATGGAATACAGAAGATTGGATCCATAACTCTATATTTCAAAGGTTGAAAACTAATAATAATAAATTAAGTGCTAATGAATAATCACAATAATTAATGTTAGTTTTTATTATGGAATGTTATAAAAACAAAATAATTATTATTTAAAACATTGAAAGTTCATTGACACAAAATTATCAAGTGAATAAGGCGCGATATTTGCAGTTACATTCCTACAATTTTTATTGTTCCACGCTTCGACAGAGGTCTCCTCTCAGAATGAGAGGGTTAAGACCATAGTTTGCCACGTTGGCCAAGTATGGGTCGGAAGACTTCACATGCCTTAGAGAACATTTATTCATCTTATTTATATTTATTTTATTGACTGCCTTGTCGGTCTAATGGTTGTAAGCGCGTCTGCCGATCGGGAGGTCCTAGATTCAAATCGGGTATTATTGGATTTTCCTAATTTAGAATCTCTAGTAGTGACTGGGAGTCTGGATGTGTGCCCTGTGTATGGCAATAGGGTCACCGCCTATTTCATGGACCTTAAAACTAACCGGTGAAATGTGGGAGTGTACGACACTCCTCTGCCTACCCTTTCATGGGTATTATGCACGCCTGTTATGCGTGATGTTACGTTTATTTATATTTACTTACCTGTTAGCGTATAACTTGTGGTCTGTAAGCTTTTAACCGTTTCGTAATTATTTATACACGTGATTAAATTATGTATTATCTAACCCACGATGTTTTTTCGAGTCGTATAGTAATAACACGGTTAATAAAAAGCGCGCGTATGTTTGTGTATCTATATGTATATGTATTTTATATATACGGTACAAATTATATATATCAAACGCCTACAGTGGGTGTGATTTGGTTTATTTATTAAACTGTGTCTCATCAAAGCAAACATCAAAGGTTGATCTGGTTTTCTTCGGTACATTTCGAAACCGAAAGACAGAGTGACGACAGTAGCGTCACCAACGGACACCAATAAAAACTTTGGGGCACGTTGATATTTTTAACGTCGTAAATATATTAACGATTGCGACTTATATAGGGTCATTAAATGTTTATGATCTATGCGAAATGTCAATGTAACGTTTACAATATAAATTTGCGATCATCACGTTCATTACCAGACACTCAATGTTTTGTCGGCTAAATAAACATACGTTGCATGTAATGTGTCTTGCTTGTATTTTTTTTTTATTATTAATATGAAATCATAACTTTTGTTCTATATAAAGAAATCCTGCTAAGAAGTATTGAGCGTATATTTATATTTTAAATGTCATATCGGCTACTTCTTGTTTATTAATTCCGTGAAACTACGACGGTGGCGGCATTTTATACATCATATGACTTCTTAATACCAATACCAGTGGTGTCAAGATAAACTTGAAAAAAATTATCGAGCAACACTAAAAATAATTTTCGGAATCTTTACTATTAATATGAAAATACCAAAATTCACAAATTATTGTGATATGTAATTTTATACCCGTATCATCGTTATGATAAGTTTAAAGATATTTTGATACTTTTAATACTTGATAGCAAACACAAATTTCAAGAATCATTGCTATTAGTAGACGAAAATACATTGTAGGTACTTATCTGGGATAGAAATATTCTGGCAATTTTCTATTCCGATTATATCAAATGAAATAATATTGTTTACTATATGAAGCATTGTACATATTAATTTGTAATATTTCATTCCAACTCGTTTATAATTTGCTGTATGTTAAATCCAAAGCCGTTTTCATTATTTTCTTATCCTTTTTATTATTACTTATATGTTTTTTTATCTCACATTCGCGAGACTACAGACCAAAAGTGATATAAATTTGAGATATTTACTACGAATAGATTAGATAATCATTTATCCAAAAGCCGGTCGCCTAATTACCACAATCGGCTTAAATCCACCTTCAAATTCAGAGACGCAATATAGATTAGTACCTACTTCAGAAAAAAAATCGTCTTAATACATAGGAAAATATATTAACTCGTAAATAGTTGTTTTTTACATCAAGACACAAAACGCCCACTTGCTTATCAATCATGCACACACGCACCATATTTATTCGTATGTACACACAGGCACCGAACATAAATTTGTTTACATATTCAATTTCTCATTCAATGTGACCAATGTGTTATGGAAAATACGGATTACTTAAACCAAATATAATTATCATAACACGATATTTTAATAGCATTTGGCAAATGGTAATATTATGTATATCAAAATTAAATCGATATTTAAAATGGAACCACTGAGACGGCGCGGCGGCAGATCGACCTCAGTTATTATAAGACACCGATGACGCAAAACGAATTCGTTCCTGGATTGTATTCTGACGATTTATGTGCTGTATAATTCTGAAGGTAGAGCTCAAGAAACGAGCAGCCAGTATATTTAAATATTAATCTTCTTCGTATAGACAGCTGTAATCAGATTACAGTTATAAAGATTTCAAAACTTTAATACACAGTTTCCAGGTAGTGGGTGTAGGTAATATTAATACTATCTTGAGAAATTTCTACACACGCCGATCTGGTCTCAGCAAGCATCAAGAGAGCTTGCGTTGTGATGAACTGGCTGCTGGTAAACTGAATATTATACATATAGGTAGGTACATTTTTATATAGATACTTTTACACTCGGACATTGAACAAATACTTGTGCTCATTATATATATATCATTCTAGGTAGGAATCGAACTCATAATACCCGGATCAGCTGTCGGGTTCATTAACCACTGACTTAGATCCATCAGGGCTGCATCGGTTCCTTTCTCTAGTATAATAAGATACGCCATTTAAATGTGATGACGTCATTGACTGCCTCGTTGGTCGTGTTGGTTGCAAGTGCAACTGCCGATCGGGAGGTCCCGCATTCGATTTCCGGGTCGAACACTACAAAATTTTCTCGG